>DWTO01001902.1:0-15069 GCA_018244755.1 Jemadia pseudognetus
CATGTGTTATGGCATAGTGTGGTTGACATTGACTTTCTTTTTTCTTTTTTGGGTTGCCAATAACAAGTTGAAAAACATTGGTGTAAATGTTTATAATTATCTGTACATGTTTCGTTCAAAAATCACTACGGTACTCACTATTTAATACAAAATATTTTTCGTACATATCCCATTACATAAAACAACATATGTTTATCGTGTAAAAAAACACACCTTTTAAATGTATTTTTTTAAAGGAATAAATGTATTTCATTTATCTTTTGCCATTGTTTTGTAAATTATTAATATCGCTAATGCAATATGAAAATTTTATGTTAATATACTTTTACATTCCTGTACATCTCAATAAACAGGTTAAATATTTAGGTTTAAATTATGATTTCTATCTGTTAAACCGTTTAATACCTATAGCTGCACGAACAAATATGTTTTTTATCTGTATAAAAATATTTATCGACATTTACAGGAAACTATTATTCAAATCCTCACTAGATGCGTCATTTTGACAACTGACAATGTCATTATGACACTAACACCTGTCACCTGCATCATACTGCAGTGTAAGGAGCAGAATTTCGATTGTTTGATAATATAATTTGCTAGTACATAATTTAATAATTAAGATATGTTACCTGTGTGCCGTCACGTAACTCTTCACAGCGAATCTTTTTTGACAAATGTCACAAGCGTATGGGCGTTCACCTGCAAACGTTAACTTGTTATAATATTGTGGAAAAATTCTCAACTTTGTCTACGCTAACTATAAACTACAAACTGAAGCAATCTACACAACGAATGAATGTAAACAAACAAAGCGGAATATAGGGCAAATGATGTTAAAAAGACGGCAAGATGCAATTAGACAGTATGATGCAGTCTGAAATTGATGAATTTAAGCCAAGAAAATTATAACAAACAATACAATACTGAAACTCAAGTGATGTATGATGTAGCGGATGAACAAAATGATACTAGAACAGTTGTCGGTGCCACATCATTGGCCACTAGTAGAGTACCTGTTATCGCAATTTGCCGTCTTCTACGCAAGATCCTCCAAACACGATGAGAAACGTTCACACAAAAACATAAGCTTTTATTGAATGCAGCGCGTGTCAGTCAATCACCTCTGTGCCATAAGCGATCGGACAAGGTGCATTTGTCGCTCGATTACTGTTGTTACGTGCTGAACAACTAAATCGAACTTTCTGCAACCTCTAATGAATTGGACTGTTTTGAACAGGCATACTTATCTCACATACAAATGTAACTTGTCCTTCATTAGCCGTTGCAGCCACGAACTATCATAATCATTTATAAAAAATATAATATCTTTAATCATTAAATGAAATACTGATCATTAATATGGCAAAAGATTTTGAAAATGTGTTATATTATTATATGTGATGTCGTTATTACAAATGAATATGAGAATTCGTAGCGGCAACGAATCAAAGTATAGAATATATGGTCGGGTATCGGTCATACCGGTGTGGATTCGCTTGTGAATGTTGAGAGTGGATTTCTGCGTGAAGCGCTTGTAACACACATCGCACTCGAAGGGCCGTTCGCCGGTGTGCGTGCGCATGTGTATTTCCAGGTACGGCTTGCAAGTGAAGGCGGCCGGGCACTCCACGCATTGGTAGGGCCGCCCTTGCTCTAACCAGTAGTCAACATTAGTCACTCTCCCCTTCGGCGCTCGTCTCACCATTATCGTCATCAGCGTCCCTCAGCCCATTGCGGCACACAGATCGGGGTTTTTACCTCTATCAGATGAGGTAAGCTTGGGCTCCTAAGAGGAAGATTGGAACCCCTCACATCCCCCTCCTATTGCATGTTATATGCATCACAGTACTCACAAATATTTTATCGTTCCTTGTATGTGGCACCGACAACTTTGAAACGCGAATGATTTTAAATATTAGGCATAATGTTTGTGCAGTCTTGACAATGATTTGTGCATTTTATTTAAACTTAGCCCCTCATTGAATTATACAATTTTGAGGTATTTGGTCCTTCATATATTATTGAAATTTATGCAGAATGCAATATATACTGTTGTTTAGATAAATAAATATAACATATCTATGTATAAGACTACAATGGTACTGTTAATAATATCATTGTCAAGATTACTTTCATACAGAAATACTCGGCAAGCGACCAACCTGTGTGCGTTCTTTTGTGTATATTGAGTGTAGATTTTTGCGCGAATCTCTTGAGGCAGACATCGCACTGGTAGGGCCGCTCGCCCGTGTGCGTGCGGTTGTGGATCTCCAGGTACTGCTTGCAGGTGAAGGCGGCCGGGCACTGCAGGCACTGGAAGGGCCGTCCCTGCACTGCAAACAAAGCGGCGTTACAGTAGCAGCCCCGCCGCTCGCCCCCCGCGGCCCGCGGCCCGCGCCCGCCGCCCGCCGCCGCCTGCGCGCCGCCCTCACCTGAGTGCGTCCGCTTGTGGATGTTGAGGCTCGACTTCTGAGTGAAGCGCTTCAGGCAGATGTCGCACTGATAGGGCCGCTCGCCGGTGTGCGTGCGCGTGTGAATCTCCAGGTATTGCTTGCAGGTGAAGGCCGCCGGACACGACAGGCACTGGAACGGTCTGCCCTGGACTGGTGCCCAACACATATATTATAGCAGCGGCGAGCCCGCAAGGACGCTAGACGCCCTCGCTCTACGGAGGTCGCGGCGCGGACTGGTCGCCGCTCGCCGCTCGCTCCGCTCCAAATCTTTGCGCACCCGAGTGAAGCTACGTCATCCGACGCCACGAGCGGTCAACGAAAGTAACAAAACCAGAGAGATTTGGAGGAGAGGCCGAACCGAGCGCGGGGCTGCGGGCGGGCGGGGCTCCAGTCCGGCCCGCGGCTGTCACCCACCTGTGTGCGTCCGTTTATGTATATTGAGGCTGGACTTCTGCGTGAAGCGCTTGAGACAGGCGTCGCACTGATAGGGCCGCTCGCCTGTATGCGTGCGCATGTGAATGTCCAGGTGGGGGCGGCGGGCGAACGCGGCCGGGCATTGCCCGCACGGGTAAGGGCGCCCTTGCACTGCGCCCAGTGCAACACAAAAGCGAGTAACGCACGTCGCGCGACGCAAGCCGGCCGCGGCCCCCGAGGCCGCCCGCCCGCTGCCAGCCAATCCCGTCCCGGCGACGTTCGCGAAACTACTTTGCCGGATACGATAGAGCCCCAATTTGGATCCGATACCGGATAAAGGTACCGAGGCGCCGACGTTGCGTCATTGCAGCGATTGCATTACCGCTTTTGTGAAAGAATTAATATTCATGAAGAAATGATGAGTACAATAATGGCATAGGTACTAAAACCACCGAGATGACCGTGCGGATAGGCGACGGGTGTTCGTGACCGGTGGAAGTAATAATGATAGGATACGACAACATCGGCGGGTGCAGAAGTGTACAAGCGCGCGTTTCATGAGTTACAGACGTCCAGAGAGAGGTTAGTCGGAAGCAACGATACGAAAGCTTGAAATATAAGGGAACGTAAAAACAACGGGTTAGGCGGGCAACGGAAAAATAGGAAACGAAGCATGATGCTAAATGAGAAGTGTGGGCTGCACGTCGAGCCGCAGGCGGTCGCTAATCGTATCGGATAGGAATGCGGTAGTTATGTATATGTGGGCTACTAACCCGTATGTATTTTTTCGTGCAAATTGAGCGCGCACTTCTGCGTGAAGGACTTGAGGCAGACGGTGCACTGGAACGGCCGCTCCCCTGCGCCGCCAGCGCAAGACGCGAGGGGACAGAGAAACAAAACAAACAAAACCACGATGGACAAATAATTCCAGTGAAACATTAACACCGCTACCGATCGCTTCTCAATGCGCTACCATGAGGGAATTTTAACAATGTTATTTGTCCATCAAACATAGTCTGGCCTACTTAAAAAAACAACTGAAAATCCTCACAACGTTCACATGCTTTAACTTGTTAAAAGTTTGTTTGTGAATAGTTTTTGAGCGCGTTCCGCCTATTGCAATCGTATTGGCCAATTTACTGTGAGACATTACAAAACACTTCCAAATCGCTAACCGTGTCAACAGCTTGCAATGCATAAAGAAAAAAATCTGGGAAAACAAATGTTTGGGAGCCCTTAAAACTATTCACAAAAATGGTGTCAGAGCCACAAGAGCATCATGTAATATCGCCATATGAATAGTACATTAAGTTCAGTTGTGACTGAGAGACCGGAGGAGTGTACAAATTAAAATAGAGCAAGGGACCCACCAGTATGGATACGTTTATGAGTGCCAAGGCTGGACTTCTGAGTGAACCGCTTGTCACAGATGTCGCACTGATAGGGGCGCACTTTGTTGATCAGCGATTGGATGTGCTCCTCTAGAAATAGCAACAACATTGAGCTACAACAGCCGCCCCGCACGCGGCGCGCCCAAGCAGCACAGCGCCCGGTGACGAGCTCTACGTTACAACAAATTCATTTGTCTACTAAAGGATGTTAGGGCAAGTTGCCTACCAGTGTGTATTTTCCCGTGTCGGCCCAGGCTGGACTTCTGAGTGAAGCGCATAAAACAGATGTGGCACTGGTACGGCCGCACTTTCTCTAACAGGGCTCGTCTGTGTTCCTCTATAAGGTATACGATTTCGATATAGAGTCTATGCATCCACTCAAACAATTTAAAACGCCTAGCAGTTAACAGATACATTGTACAAGAACACTCATTCACACACATACAGGGGGAGGTGGCTGCGCAAACTCTATGTACCGATCTGCCTCAAGGGGTGACGTCACCACAAGTATGCAGTAGGTAGAGATACCCACCGGTATGTATTTTTCCGTGCCGGCCCAAACTAGATTTCTGGGTGAATCTCACAAAGCAGACGCCGCACTGGTAGGGGCGTTCCTTAGCCAGCAGCGCGCGTCTGTGTTCCTCTGAACGAAATATAATTGCTTATATTTTACTGTCAACAGTGCAGAGTTTAGGGGCCGACCGTACGCGGCGCCGCCACGAGCGGGGGCGGGCGCTGAGGAGAGTGAACCCACCCGTGTGTATTTTCTTGTGTCTGTTGAGGCTGGAGCTCTGAGTGAACCGCATCTGACAGAGCTCACACTTGTAGGGCCGCTCCTTCGCCATCAACGCGCGCATGTGCTCATCTAGAAGCCAGGCCACACTCCGACTCACACGTATGCACCAATGATCCAAGCCAGCGCGCGAACACACAGTGGACGCGTTCCCGCGGCGTCCCGTACACGGCCGTGTCCACTGTACGTCCCGCACCTCCCCCTGTTTACCTCACATCAGATTGTCTCCCTCACGCCCTGATCTTAATTCAATCATTTTAATTACGTGACACAACTCAAAAACTATTCACATGTTTTACGTTAAGCATTTGTATTGTATATGTAAGCAATTGACGAACGGTCTGTGTGTCGCACCAGTGTCGTGTTCCAATCAGTTATAATATACTTGTAAACTTTATAAAATCTAATATCTATGGAGTGCTACAGTTAATAGTACATATATGTTTGTCTGAAAGCTCCAAACCGAGGCCGGGTATTATACACATTATTACAAGTCTAAGTCCTACTCAGGTGAAGTAAAATATAATCTACATATATATATTACATAACCACATGGTACATTTCATATATAACACCTAGTGTAGAGATCGTTATTGGTACGTGTATACAAGAGTATTTTTTGCAATAATTTCTGCTTATTTATTATCTCCATTATTAAATATATATATACTACACTATAATATATTCATTTCAACAATAAATACCTAATATATATAAAGAACAAACCAACAATTGTATCACATAAAAATAAAAATGTCAAAATATCAGGGCGTTAAAATAAGGCGTAATAAAAACGTTTGGATTGCAAATAAAAAAGAGAAACTTGCACACATTTCGATAGCGCGAAAACAGGAGGAGGTTGACTTGATCAAAATATGTATGTATATAAGAAAAATCTCTAGGTTTCATAATAACACTTAACAATCCCCTCATGGTACAAAGGACGATTTGTAATTCTATATGGGAGTTTTCAAATTACACTTGTAATGTAACTTCCATATACTTTATAGGACACCTCCTTCCTAAGGTCTAATCACTCATATTAGAGTGAAATTCAAAATATCAGTAAAAGCATTTTGATTAAACCGCCTTACATAAAAGATAACTAGAATCTTTCATTATTATAAGATTTAAAAAATTGTAAAGATTTTTGAACCCACACCTGTGTGTTGTCAATATCTGTATATTGACCAGTATCAATATGGAAATTACATTAAAAGCATATTTAATTATATCTACATTAAACGTGGTTTTATTAAATGGAGAATGGCAGTTGTAGTATAAAGTAGTGAAGTCCATAATAGTTTTAAATTTTGGAATGTTTAGGACACATCCTAGTTAGGAATAATATCAACATATTTACAAAGATTCACTACAAGATATTCCATATAGACTCCTATACTTTACAGAACACATTTGATATCTTTTCTAATTGGTTTGACATTTTAAAAAACTATAAAAAAAAAACAATAACATTCATGGAGTAGAATATTTTAATAAAATAATTCATGCAGTCTTATATCAATATCATAAATTATTTTGACTTCGTTTATTCTACTCATAGAATGCTGAGTGGGAAAAGACAAGTAGACAGTAGTAACAAAATCCGTACATGAGGTGGGGGGCAACAACTTACCCGTGTGGACGCGTTTGTGCGTGTTGAGACTGGACTTTTGTGTGAATCTTTTGAGGCACAGGTCGCATTGGAAGGGCCTCTCGCCCGTATGAGTGCGCATGTGTACTTCGAGATATGGCTTACGGCAAAAAGCTGCATCACAAACCTGGTAATAAAAAATTATGACTAATAAAATTATATAAATATATGTGTATAGTTAAGCAATGAAATAGGTATATAGATTATATTTACCAAAAATTACATTACAGATTTAAATATATTTGTTTACAGTGCCAATGCCATTTTATAACTTTTCCCGCCATATTTTTTTTTTATAGTTTCAAATACACCTAACATTTCCTTAGTGTTAATCTATTTAATATTAAGGAGATCAATTTGGATTTTTGTTTGGAATGTGACTGACCAGTGTAACTATTTTTTAGACAATTAAAACTTAAAAGATAAAATGTTATAATATAATTATGTAATTGTGCTGAAGTTTAAAAAAGGCATTATTTAAAGCTATTATGAATTAACAGCTGACATGAAGTGAGTTTTTTTTAAATGATAATATACAGGAGATGATAACCACAATACCGTCGTTTAGTAAAATATATCTATATTGTTACATATATCCGTACCGTGCATTGAAAGGGTTTATTTCCCGAATGGAGCTTCATGTGGACGTAATATGAGGAAGCTGATGATAAGACTTTACCACAAACCTGAAATGAAGGAAGGTAGAAAGTGTAAATTGCGCAGTATCAATATTATTTCCAGTATTCACTTGCATTTAGAATATTGATATCGAAAATAATACTATATTAGCACACCTTGCAGGCCTGCGGTTTTGAACGCGGCACTGATTGCCCCCCTCCATTCGAAATTTCCATCTTCGTTTGAACTGATCCCATATCTACACCCATGCCCTGCGAAAAAATTAAAAAATATAAGGTATGTTCAAAGTTTATGGGAAATAAATTGTAAAGTTATTTGATAATTTTGAAATTTATTAAATATAGCATAAATTAATCATAATTATATAAAGGAAATTCATTTAATTGTAATAACATGTAGCTCAGATTGAAGCAGATTGTAACGAAAATTGTACCTGTGAGCATTGTCGACCGTCCATGTCCATATCGACTCCCTCATCTTCCATTCCCTTGAAGCTCAACTGGAATTTAAAGGATTTTTGTATACACCATTGAATTGATAAATTAATTACAATCACACATTATTATGATAGACACTAATGTCCCTTGTGCAGTATGTATTATCATAATATACACAACCAGACAGACATTATATCAGAAATTGAACCCAGACAGCAACCAAATCGTCTGTGTGAAAGGCTAGCATGTTGAACATTCTGCCAAATGACATTCAAAAATGTTTGTATTTTTTTTAGTATTACTAATATATCGTTTTTAAATTAAAAAAAAAAACATTCTAGAATCCATATTATCTACCTCATCGTCTTGGTGCATTTCTTGTTGGTGCTGTTCCAGCAGCTCCTGGTGTTGTACTTGTTGTTGTACTATAAGACTATCCTTAGAATCTTCCTGGATGTGATGATGTTGGTTCATATTGATTATTGAATGATTCGAGTCTGGTCGGACAATCGCCGTAGGGCCAGAGTGTATGTGCGGATGTGATGTATAAAAACTGTAATAGAATAGTCTATTAAAGTTATTTAATAAAAATAATTTATCAAATAATTAAAGCTTTTATTGTATTAAAAGCTGTTTAATATGAATGATCTATATGTACTTCTTCAGGTCATCAGTTCACCTTGTAGGAGGGCAACCTACAATCTTTCTTTCGCAACCTGAAGACAGCGGGCTACTGCTGGATTCTAAAGGCTTAGGACCGAGAGGAGTGGCGCCGATTTGGGGAAACCTATGTTCAGCAGTGGACGTCCAAAATCCAAAGGCTGAAGAAGATGATAATAAGGAATTTAACATGAAGATTTTTAACAACTCACCTCATGGGCTCAGCTTTAATTTGTTGTTCAAACATGGATATCGTGGCGAGTAGGTCGCCAGGGGGTGGCACGGGGACACCGACGCCCCGTGCCACACCCCCGACGCCCACGCCCCAGTGCGCCGGGAAACTAATGGTGAACTAGTTTTGGCTCCCCCATCTGAAATTCTGCCACCTATATAAACAGAAATATGTCTCTAAGCTCATTTCATTGGAAACCTATAAACATCAATGGTATAAAATTTAAACAACCTTTTATTTCAGTTGTGACTGACATGAACTAACATACAGTACACAAAAATTCACATCTGCAAAGTTAGTAAATTATAATTAGGGGTTAGCTATATGTCACAATAAATAAATTATATATAATGAGTTATTACATAATATACTAATATTATAGGCCATTGCCATTGTATAACAGTAAGAAGGACCCATTTTCTATATATTAGCTAGATTTTCAATTTGAAAATGATAGCAGCTTTCCGATATCAAGGGTCTGTATTGTGACTTTGTTAATGTCTGCCTAACTGAACATTTTGAACTGAAAAAGTCACATTTCTTAGCTGCAATTATACAGTGATGTGCTCTTGCAGAGAAACACTGAAAAGAATGTTACATAACTTAGTTTTAGAGTTAACACTGACACAAATATTCTGAATGTATTATTATAAGTAATTTTCAAATATCAACATGTAATAAATTGATTTTCAAACATGCTTAGATAATTAAATAATTTATAATACACACTCCTATGGACACAGTGTTTCATTCAAATTGCCACCACAGAGTGTAAGAATCATACTCCTCACTTGATTAAGCAAAATTAAAAAATTAAATTGAGAATAGTACTTCTCTAATAGTTTTGAATTGATTAAAACTTATCTTATGATTCTTAGCTCTCATTTACTGTTTTATGTTAAACATATAACATAAAATATATGTTGACTGTCTACAGAATGGATGTTCACACTGGATCCTATCAAAAACATAGTTAAATTAATTTGATCTTCAGAATATTTTTACATACATGTGTTAATGAAATGAAAATGGTAGATGCTATCATGATTACACTATCACTCAAAGGAAACAAGATAGGGCAATATTACATTGTAACCTTAAGTTATTTTAACTTACATTTATATTTAGAAACCTGAGTATGTGTAAGAGAGTAATTTTTTTAGGGTTTTTGTCCTCAAGAACATACTAACCCTATTGTATGGTACACAAGATATCACATACAATGAAAAAAAATTTAGTAGCTCCCACACCTAGGTGATGGTCCCTAAAATACAGAGCGCTTTTGCTACATCAGTCTTAGAACAGAACAGGATGGACTGAATCAGACCTAAATCTGGTTTATTAAGTTTAAATAGCTTTAAAAATTCTTCTCCTTCTACTTGGTTTCTTATACATTCCATCAACAAATGTTTCATAACAAATGCAAAATTTGCCAATGAAAAGTGATGTAAGCAAAATCTTAAAGCTGTTTTAATATATTTCCTACGGTAGCAATTATCATCAAATCAAAGGCAATGAGACGGTTCACTTTGAATGGTGTTGTACCAAATGCCTTTTGTTTTACATATGTCACTAAAATATTGTTTCCAAAGATTATACCATTTAATTTTGAATGAGAGTAGTAAATGAATAAGGTGAGGTCTGTGAGGATAAACTTATTCACCCCCTACCACTCTCTGCCTATCCGATAAGGCATCATAAAAATAAAATATATTCATTTGGGTTTAACTCTCATGTTTGGTATAATTAGTGATACTAAGTTATAGAAAAGATTGAAGAAAGCTCATAGCTTGCAGCTTTCAAATTTTAATATGATATTTCATCTTGACATTGTTTTATAGACAAAATATGGTTTAGTTAACTGTCTCTACAGCCTCATAAACATTTTGTTTCATGTGATATAGTATGAAAAATTCTAACGGATAAGGATAAATCCTCATTGATGAAATTTTTCATTCTTTGACATAAAGTTCCCCTTACAATCTTTTTGTCATCACTTTCCAACATTATTGTTGAATTTTGGGAAACTTTATTCTGCATATACGATATTTGATAAAAATTTGAGCTATAGATCATATGGGAACAACACTAGCTTTTCTTACTTCTTTGACAAAGACTCAATTGTTTAAAAAAGTGTATTTTGTTAAGGAATGTTATGCCAGCAAAAATACAACCCAAAACCAATCTTGTTATTTTGCGTCATCTTAAAAATTAACATTATTCAAATCAAAATAAATTACCTTAATGTATAGTTAGTTGATTTAAAAACCATTTTCTGTATTATATGCAATATTTTAATATGTTTTACAATGAACTCACTGGTATTACCAGAATCCAACATGAAAAACCAAAAACATGACAAGATGAAAAAATAACAACAACTGATTCAAATGACAAATTTATTTTGGCATTTTTTTGACAACAAAACACAATCCAACAAACAAAATATTTAATTAACAGTAAGTATAGTAATATGAAATATGATATAAATGGTAATAAGGGGTTAGTTTACACTCAATGTTTATCCAATTTGATATAATAATCCAGTGCTTATTGGATGACTACCACTGATTTCATGCAATACAAGATGATCCAATCAATGAAAGATTTTACTTCAACAAGTGTAAAAAGTAACAAAATATTCTTGTCTAAGCGTCAGAATAAATGTTATAAGTTTTATTGTCCCTCATCCTATTATGTTCTACTATTGAGCATATGTTGTAGTAGCATTGTTTGATGTACTGAACACATTATTAGTAATGAACTTTCATAATGCATCAAGTAACCATATGATTAACAATATAATATTACACCATAAAGTCTTAACTTTATAGCATTACAATAGAAAATTCTGAAAATTTTAAATATTGTCATAAGCCAGTCTAAAAAAATGAAATTATAAAAATTGTGAATCTCTACAAGTCTATAAAAAATTAATAAAGAATTTCCGAATGTTTCAATTTATTTTAAAGCTGAAGTATCTTTCAATTAGAGTGAATTATAATTATGTTAAACTCAGAACTATAACAAAAATAATACACTAGACAACCAAAAGAAAACTATTTACTGATATAAAAAAATAACATCAGTTTAAATTCTTAACATGAACAAAAAAATTATATACCAAAAATTATTAATATAACAATAACAGTAATAACATGCAGTATAATAAAAATCAAACTTTCTACTCCCTGAATAATATAATAATATAAGTGAGCAATAATGTAAGTACTAAGTATTGTGGTAGGTACAGGGCATTGACTGGCCATAATATAAATTAATGATACTAAATACCTATTCTGTCATACCTATAATACATACTGCTATGTATCAAGTGTACAAAGGATACCTTATCTATGGCGTACTATGTATGCTATGCTGAGGGACATATACATTAATAATTATGTTGTTTTGTTTATACTTAAAAACAACAATCGATTCTATAACGATTTGTAAACAACACCTGAAAACGATCCGTTCGTAAAAAATTAAATGGCCGAAGCTTAGCGAATGTCTCCACCCAGCCTCCCCCCTGCCATCAATAAAATGGCCAATTCGTTATTGAATTTGTCCCTAACTTACAGGTCGAGGCTGCGCGACGCCGGTAGGAAAAGAACTTGAAATAATTTGCCACTACAACTGTTGTATAAACAGCGCGAGTTAATAAAGCTTTATATTATTATCAGTAGCGAAAGTTATGTCATATCCTAAGCCTAAATATACAGAACAGAATGCACTTTCCGACAGCAACATTCGCTGAGTTAGTATCTGTAAACACAGACACAACTAGCAAATAAATGTTCGCACTCGTCTCAGACGCGACGACCTTACATAGTTTATGGAGGGAATCACCAACTGAATTATTATTTTTAATTATTCCATTTATATGCAAAATGATAAGTTTCGTTACGCTTATTGTCTATCACTACATATAGTAAAACTTTGATTTTACTCACATAAGTAATAAAACACCTAATAATAGTGGCGTGTAGAGAAACACATAAATTAGAGCACTAATTACACAATTTCGTTAAGATTGGCCATTCGAATTATGTTTTTCTTAGGCACCGACATAAAATGGCTGCTACCTCATTGTTCTGCGCGTTCGTTCGTGCGCATAGAAGCCGAGAACGCTTGGGGACGACTTCTCCGCCAATTAAAATTGTGGCGCGAAATTTAAGGCGTTAATGGCCATGACTTATGATAATTTGTGACAATTACCATGAATTACTCAACATTACAATTACGTAGCAGAAGATATAAGTTGTTATAAAAATTATTATGAATGCAGGAACGTAAACACGAGGGTCGTATTGGTGATCACTCAAAATGTTCTCGCGATTCTTTTCTTTTTTATGGGTTTTGCAAATGATATTATTCTGCTGATGTAGTACCCCTTCTAAATGTTGGTTAAATTGATTGCTTGAATTCGCGTATTTATCACAAATCGAACAATAATATCTGCGGTATTTTGTTCGCCGTCCGTTTTTTATTTTATTTTCCTCCATAACCGGATAGTTGGTAATTAAATATCTATGTATATCTTGTACCTATGTTAAGTGTACGTTACGTTCACAACTAAATTTACTTTTCTAAGTAATTTAGTATTCGTTTGAAGGGTATATATATAGTATGTAGGCATTATTGAGAAAAAATGTAGGGTACTAATGCATAATGTTATTAAGATTGATAAATATTTTACTTTTGGTAGTATGTACATACCTACCCGCCTACCTATACAACGTTACAAGAAATAACATATTTTTTATATTTAAATTATTGTGTTAATAAATTAATATCAACAATCACGGACTGTATCACTACAATAAATAATTGTGATAAAGATACTTAGTAATTACAAAACATACCTAGTAAGGATTAATGGCTGTTTAATAGCTAGTAATTAGACTTTTTTAGTTACAATTCGCGGTTTTTAGGTTGGAATAAAATAGGTAACGATTAACCATTAATAGTTAAACTTGAAATTATTCCCCTTATATTATTATAATTTTTTTCGGCCGTTTTAACCCAGATATATGTTTTCTTAATTGACTTTAGAATCTTTTTTTCATATCTATCGGTACACAAAACAACGTATTAGGAAATCCAAAGTTTTTATAGTTATCAATAGGCGATGGTCACCACTTAACATTAAATTGGCCTTTATACCTGTTTATGAGACAAATCTCTTTTAATGTGAAAAGCAAATTTTAAAATTATATCGAGTAATAGGCAGTCGTGAATCGCGAACAGTCCAATGTCGTATTTAAATTCAAATGCCATTTGTTCAAAATTGGTTCTTTAGAACACTTTTTGTACGTCAACGCGAAACTACCATTGCTTCAGAAAATACCTCGCTATATAGAAGAAGCGGCGAAAGAAACTCCATAAATTTATGAAGTGTATTTTTTAAAATAATTACCTACAAACTATGTCTTTAATCGTTTTCATTGTGAGGGAGACTAGTCCTGTAGTGGAACGATAAAGGAATTAATGATTATGATGATGAGCTTATTCAAGAAACAGAGGGCTCATTCATTTTGTAAATGCATTTCACTTAATCTTCTTTACACAATTTTATTAAGCGTCCCATAAATTACACTTGTTAATTTTAAAATTTTTTGAATATAGTATTTAATTAATTAGTATATCTTTAATACTCAACCAGTAAAAGGTTATGAATGAGATAAGATCCTTTGTGTGTATTAACGATAATATTGTCACGCCATGTTCTTTACGGAGTGGGTAGAATGCGGCGAGTGACAAATATCTGCAAGCTTGGCATGTTTTTTTCATACACGTCCGCGCTTTTTTGGCGACATCCGAATCCGCATCACCCAGTAATGGATCTACGTATTTAGTCAAGATATGTGAGTGAATATCACTCTGTTTCGGTACCCGCCTTTATACTATTCGTCAGGCATGAAAAAAAAATACGGCCCGAAGCCGATATAAAGGACAATGAATGCCAATTCGAAGTTGGTCCCCTATCGAAATGTGACGGACAAAAGTATTGTGACTGTACCCTATTATTTATGTAATGGATGTTTTATTGAAGCCGTGTTTCTTTGAGTGTGCGAGAAAAATGTCATCTTGATGAAGAACTATTATATGCTTTATATAAGGATATTGCTCTTTAAATTTAAGCTACTCGTTAAAAACCGAAAGAGAGTTTTAAATTTAAATTTTACAATTGAAATTAAACATTTTTATTACCTACATGAAGAATCTGTTTTTTATTTCTTAAAATTCTTATATGTATTGCTTATCGACAGCCTCCTTGCTCGTGGGGGTTGCGAGCGCGACTGACGATCGGGAGCTCCCGAGTTCAAATCCCGGGTTGGGTACTATCAGATTTTTCTAATTTAGATTTTCTAGTATTGGCTCGAAGTC
>DWTO01001903.1:0-15068 GCA_018244755.1 Jemadia pseudognetus
GTTATATTGATAGGAAATAAGGTACGTGCTTTAGCTGGCTCAAATTATTAAAATTTAAACCGTCTTTATATTTTATTAAAGGATTTTTTTTAATAATGCAAAAATACTTAAGGTCGTCGAATTTTGTTCATCGTATTTTTTCACAGGTGCTGCAATTCCGTATTTTTTTCATATGTAGATACCTACTTTTAAAGGATAAATAAAACGCCTAGCTAGCAAGTAGCTTAAAATCATTAAAACTCATATGTACGTGCGGTTAGTACGAGTGTTAACCGCACGCGACAGTCGACGAAACGTCTAATTCTGTCTTGACTTAACTGTTCACTCCCCGAAGCCGTTAACTCATTTTATACACGCATCTTCGTGTCTTGCGCGTTTGTATTTAATTGAATTGTATTCGAAAATTATAAATATTTCGAAATATATTACATAACACGACGTTCTAATGAATTGAATTGTCTTCGAAAATAAAACATTTTCTAGAATAACTATAAAACTTTTGTATGTTCCATTGTTGGAAACGGATCTTGGAAAATGTAGGCGGGGCGTAATTATAGTAGAGTAGAATGGCGACTTTCTTTCAATCTTATTTATCAAATCGTATCGATTTTAACGTTTACGTCCTACGCATTTAAGTACTTATTTTTGTAACATTTATTTTTAATCGAATCCTTCTTTCTAATTATACAAAGAGAATTATAAAAACTACCTCTGAAAATGTTTACAATAACCCTCTATTCTATTTTCATGAAAGTAATGAATTGTTTTTTGTTATCGATATTTTTTCCATTCATCTTGTTTACCTATTACAATAGGTATTACAATAGGACAATTACTATTACAATAGGACTGATTAACAATGAAATCTAAGTCTTAATAAATACTGTCTAAAACGGACTAACTGACACTAACGAACGAACTATTCGAAATTGGCAGCAGATGTCAGACACTATCAGTTACTAGTAACTGCCGCCTGCTTCGTTTACCTAATACTTTATAAACATGTTTCCAGTCCTCGGTTCAACGTTTCTCTTCAACAGAACCTTGATTCGTATTGCAGAAAAGTTGTGTTCTCTCACGAATACACGCACACAAAAGGACCACGAAAAACAAAATGATAAAACAGACACATTATCAAATAATTCTATAATAAAAACATATTATTACATAATCTAAGAGAAGAAATAATAACACGAATCAGACACAATTGCAGTGTACCACAGATAGCGATCTTTATCAAAGGTGCTTAGGGTGAATGAATCCAAAACGAAGCAAAGGAAGAATGGAGTAGGCAGTATTTAATAAATAAAATAAGGGAAACTATACATGTGTACATTACATATATACCTATGTATATATGTAGTTACTAACTATGTAACTTGCTACTTAAATTGTTAGTAGAGGCTCGGAGTCTGGATTTGTGCCCGGTGTGTTCACCATCTACTCCATAATGGGAAGTAAGCGTAGCTGGTGAAACGCGGGAGCGTACACTCCAGTGCCCAATCCCCTGTCTACCTTTTCATGAATTACGATTTACGTTGTATGTGAAAATATTATGTCTATACAGAAATACAGTGTCATTATAGAGATGTATAAATAAAGATCCATACGTGTGACTGATATGAAAAATATCGGAGTTGGGTTTTAGAAAATCTTCGTAATATTTCAATAGTGGTCCCGATGCAGGAATTTCAATCTGCGTGTAGCATGCATATGAAAGTATTGTGTAGGTGGGCCCATTCATCTTGTGCATTTGCCGGCAGACGTATTGGCATTGTGCGGGTTGATTATGGCTGTCCCCCGTGGAAATGATAAAGGGAAATATGTATTAGTTTATTGCTCAGTCTCGGCCGCTTTGTTTAGAGCGCAATGTTTCATTTCAGCTTAGGCGAGTAATCGCGTAGCTTGCACACGCATATGAAGCCTCCCTTTAATAAACATCTATATATTATATTATTATGAATTTTTCATGATATCTACAGTTTAATTAGGCTGGTCGTATAACACGTAGGTGAAGATCTAAATTTTTTCAGCAATAATTTGCCTCCAATACTTATAATTAAATATTATTAATGTAAATAGATATTACTATACATATATGCGACTATGCGATTTTTCCCTACATACAGTCCTGCGATTATTATAAATGACAATAATAATTTAATTGAGCAACCCAATATTAAAAAGCCACTGTTTAATGTTGTTTAACTTTCCTTACAAGCTATTCGTATTATAATTAGCTATAAATGATTTGATTTGAGTACTTATAGTATACCTAATATATATTAGCACCAACAGTAGAGCAATATACAGTACGGCATGACACTCGCATCAACTTATTCCGCATTTCCTTACGATCACTACACTACATTCTAAAATACTATTTACATAAACTTAATTAAATAACAACCTTATACCAGTAACGCGAATTTCTCACCCGTATAGTAGAGTATACCATTTAATTAATCCCATTGAGCTTACTAATTGAATATCGGTTCATTGACAGGTGTTAATTGAACATTCTGCGTTCCATTTTGTAATTGGAATATTTGGAATTTTTAACAAGTGTTACACGGATATTATTCATTGAATTCTGAATATTAAAGCTTTAAAATTAAAGCCTATAAACACGTACCTACGACAAAATAACAAGTACCGTACAATGAAATAAAGAGCAGTAATGCTTTAGTAGTTCAGAACTCTGCCCCCCAATGCTGAAAGACTGGGATTGAAATTCGTTGCTTCTCCAACTTTGCGATGTTACGTTCGTTTTTAAGGAAATATGACTCGCTCTGACGGTGAAGAGGAATATCGAGAAGAAGTTCTCCGTAATTTTCTTTAAAGACACACAAATTAACTCAAACTTATTCACAAAACCTCACAAATTTACGGATCCACACCTTCTTCCGAACCTTCAGGTTCTAATAGGAAGCTCATAACCAACGATTAAATTAAACCTATTGTTGCATTGATTAGTGATTAATTCCCGGTTGCAACTGGATCAATTATAATTATGTGTCGTATTGCAATTGCAATTGCAATCATTGACAAGTGTGATACGATATTAATTACACTACCGGAATAATAAATTAGTTCTCAATACGTACCTACATATCTACTTGGATTATCAAAATAATTATTTCATTGCAATGAGTACATGAAAAGATTTACTGCTATATTAATTTTGCTAATTTCGACAAACTATTTCCCCACTGGTACTTAAATATAGTATACATGTCTTTAATCAGTAAATCGAGATGCAATGCTTATTTGTAAAATACGAATGAAATATTGAAAGATTTTGTGTGCTCGCTTGTCACAGATCATATACTGTTCGTACTGTTGTAATTTTGTATTATATCCTCACGCAGATTCCCTACGGGATAAGCAGAGAGCACCGATTTATTCTCTATCCTTACATACTTCACAAGCTCCTTATAAAGTCATCACTCGGTTCTTATAAGCGATTACGGAATCCTTGGCCACCCCATCGTACAGCATCTGACATATTTGATCAAGATGCATGTGTCTTAGTCGGGACGTTAGACTGCACCGGTCTGCTGTGGATGTGATTAATTCGATTCGATATTTTATTTATAAATTATTTGCCCTAAATACGAGTATATCTGACATGGAACTGTAGTGTGAGGCGGCAAAATCTCAATAACATTAATGTAATTAAGTTTCCAAAAAATCATCTAATGGCTTAATAAACGAAGCTACCTTACTCGTGAAACTAATACTGTAATACAAATTGAAAGCAAAACTGCACCGTTATTGAATGATACGTACAAATGTTCTTTTAATAATGGTGTAAAGGAACACATGATCGAATTTCATATGAATAATGGAATAGATACGCCCGCGAACCATTGGCCCACGTCGCGCTGTGACGCGCGCCGCGCTAGGGTGGCCTCGGTGCTGGCAATCACACGGATAATTAGTAGCCAGTGAATCCATAAATACGACCACAACGAATCAAATCAATTCATTTTTATGGACACATTAATTGTAGTACAAAAAGGGAATTTTATAATCGCAGTATCGATCTAATGTCAACTAAAAGGTATCTGATGTCAGATATTAGTATTAATGAAAGTTTGATTAATATATTTTTTCTTTTTGTATGGTACACGTAACAAAGGCCTATTTTGTTTTCCGTCATTTTCATTACTTAACCCTATAGTCGCGTGTCACGTGGGCACTTTAGCTTTACATCCAATCTCAAATAAGACTGAAATTATCCTATATCAAATCAAACATAGACACATATAGATACATAGATATCTTTACGCCAGGTCTCTCACGTGGTAGGCAGAGAGCAGAGTGCCAAGTATTACACGTAGAAATGTATATGCCAAACGTACACGTGCCAATATACATAGTTTCGCGTGTCTAATATTAGATGCATAAATTTACCACCGCAAGGAATTTGATTATTCCATGATCTAATTTACCGTGTCATGAAAAATAATAATGTAATGGGACCGGCTTAAAAAAATATTAGTAAACTCTTAATGTACACAGTAGTTGCACATGCGACAGTGGCGCCCTCAATTTTCTCTACTAATTTTACCAAGCTTTCTTCAACAAGCTCTAATGGAATGACTCCATTTGTGAAGAATAACTACTTAAATTTCAATATTATTCTAAGGCGATTAATACATTTATTTAATTTATGCTCAGGACAAGATATTTAGAGTAACATTCATACTTAAGGAGCTTTGGCCTCCGCACAAACACACAGATGGAATGCGGAGCTATCTGACTTTGAAAAGCTATTTGAATCCATATTGGCCTCTGACGTGAGCCAATATTCTTAAATCACGTATCTTGACCATATAACTTAGATAATGGCTGACGTGAAAAAATAAATAAATGTTCATGTTCATTATTTTTCACCACATATGTGGTACACGTATGTTCTTGGGATAGCCATATAAAACATTTTTGTGATCGTCGTAAAAGTCAATATTTAGTTTTGAAATGAAACTAAGTAGAAAAGTAATGTGTTCTTAAAGTTGAACGTAAAAAAATAATGTCGATCATAATTTACAACCACTAATACTGTCACAATTCATTTAGATATATCTGATCTGTTTAATATGTTTAATAATAATGAACATATTATATTAGTTTTCGGATGTCCACTTATGTATATCATTTGCAAAACATAGCCATATTACATACATTCCAGTTTAGGTTGAATTTACATTTTGACAATCTTTTATAACAGTATGTTCTACCTAGCTTCAAGTATAATAAATCAATAAACAGAAAGGAACTTGCTAACTACAGTAAATTAATTGGAGTTCTCATAGCCGAAAGTTATACCTAATATCGAAAACCGCTAATATACGAATATCGCTAATATTCGAGCGAGCAATAAAAATACTCTTACAAATGAACAAATCGTTCAACGTAACATCACACCTGTAATCCCCGAAGAGGTAGGCAGATGAATGTAGAACACTCCCACGTTTCACCAGGCCCATACACCATACACCGGACACATATCCATACTCCGAGTCACTGCTAGAAAATCGAAATTAGAAAATTTTTGTAGTGCCCAACCTGGGATGTGAACCCAGGATCTCCCGGTCGGCAGTCGCACTTGCAACCAACACGACCAACGAGGCAGCCACGCGATCAACGAGGCAGGCAAATTGTTCAGTGTTATAAATATTCTATTATACCACGTCAACGAAATGCACCAGTTGCGAGTTCCTTCGAGAATGTTCCATACGGTATGCATTAACTTCTTTGGCACGCCCTTCGGCCGTGGCCAGCCGAATAGAGCCACGTCGGCGAGATTAATTAATTTATATCTGAGGTCATATAATTTTGCTTTTGTGGCCCATATTGTATAACGTGAACAGAGAAGTGGAAGAGAGAGTCACGTGGAACTCCTTTTAATATTGTGGCCCCTTATATTCATAGAATACCATTGTTTTATACGATTGAATATAAGAATAATTAAGCATCCCGACCCGATTAAGTAACCCGATCAGAATGAGAGGGTTGAGGCCATAGACTGCCACGCTGGCCAAGTGCGGGGTGTACAATTTTTGATGAGGACTCTAAGGTGTGCCAGGTTTTTTCACGATATTTTTATTAATTAAAATGTAACATTTTTGGTCTAGAATAAGCGCTTTCACACTGATGCAATTGTCTATTTTTTTACTGTGAAATATTTTCGAGTTAAGGTTTTGTTTAAATACCATAACATCACACCAGTGTTTCCTGACGAGCAGAAGAGTGGAATTGTCAAATTTTCATCAGTTACGTTATATGTACGTTCCATCGAATAGGGGATGAGCGGATAAACATACACCGGGCACAATATACATATGTTAATAATTAATTTATTAACATGCAATAATTTAATCGGTTTTGTAAACTTAGTGCAATTATGACGGTTAAATGAATTCAAGGCACATGCAACAATCTCCAGAGAAATAAACTTCTCTCCTACAGCCTGCATATTTCATGCTCTGATTTCAGAAACGAGTGCCATTCATTTTTAAACTTCAAACGTATTAGCAATGAATATTCATACTAAGTTCTAACTATGAATATTTTACTCTACTCAGCTACTAAAGTGCTAGGAATTTTGTCTATTATGTTTAATGTACATTTTTTAGCATTCCCTATTAACATATATGTATAATCTATGTATTTGTAAACTAGGTTAACATTTAAGTAAAATCAAGACGCAATGCAAAACACGTCATACATATTTAAGGTTTCTTCGGGTCGCTCTGCCATCCAGACGTCTCTGGTATACCTACTTCTCAACCGAGTGAACATCTGAATGATGAATTTAAATCACGTGTTATTTTTAGTATCTGTTTATATTTGTCTTTGAATCTATGGATTGTCTATGGCCCCAAAGAATCAATATGGCCGCAAAGCATTCTTGAAATAAATAATGACATAATAATAATATTTATTTTTAATTCTCCTTCAGCAGTTAGAATATTAAATAAAAAACAAAAATTGGCATTATTATTTAATTACTAAAACGAATACCAGTTTTCAACTAATATTTTTATGTATCCCAAAATATTTTTGAAATCAATTTAGACGATTAAATTAAAATGTTCTAATTTCAAATTAAACGCACCGAATATACCGAATAATATATGGGATCTTAGTGATGTCAACTAATAGATTAGTCCAATACCATTGAACTGAAGCTATTAATATTGGAAGCAGTTAATGCGAGATTTATTAAAGGAATATCCAAAGGGAGTGACCGTTGGCGCTGCATGCGGAAATAGCACATCTATTAAACATGCAATTCCCAAAACCGTTTACACCGGTCGCAAGTATGTATTACGTTCGAGTACTCACCTAATATTGTTTTGTCCATAAATAAATTGATAAGAACGCGCTGACGATGCAAAAACGAAAAAAACACATTCAGCCAGTTGTTGACGCGTTAAGTTACGTGAGTTATATACAAAAATAACATTCCAATTACACTCGACCAACGAGGAGTTAATTTCGTCAAGCCAAATTTATTTCAATTATGTACATGTGCATAGGCGAATAAAGAAAAAATAAAAATTTGTTTTATTCGTCTGATCAACGAGAGGAGCATCTAAAAATATTTAGGATACGATCTAAAAATTTCAGTAAGTACTTAGTTAAGTAGGGATCTTAAAGTACATCTATATGGGGTATATAAATACAAAGTTGCCGAATTGTTAACGAGAACCGCTCGGTAGCTCTGTGATCGAGTCACCGCATTATGAATGCCCCGACTCGCGCGGCCATCGCGGTAAAATATTCATCTCCCCGCTGCGGCCGGATAAGAAAAAGATATACATATTGACTATTTCTTGTAAACGCTTCTTAATTTGATGAACGCTAAAACCCAACTAACGTTGTCAGTCCACCAGTATAGTATCTCTTTAATAATTCAGTCCCAAACGATTCCCCAACGTGCATGCCCAGCGTGGGGACTGGGAATGTGACACGTCTATAAAACTCCGAACAGACAACAATCTTTTCTAGATTTTACGTCATTGTAGGTATGCATCATTTCAAAGAAAATTGTGGAATGGCTTGAGTAATACCTAAGTGGGGACTAATTTCGACGTTGTCTTGAAGAATAATAAGAAGCGGTCGGTTGAATTGCGGGCCCATTTCGGTGAGCCGTTCTATCGAGTGAGCGCATAAAGTATGCGCCACTTGCAAGACTATCGTCATAAAACATTCAGCCTCGCCGAGCGGCCGCCGCCCGCGCTTGCTGCTGGAAGTATTTTCGTCACAATGCTTAACAAAGAATATGGGTTTTTCTAACTTGAAATTCTTACCCGTAGCTCGAAATCTGATCTGGTGGCCGGTGTATGGCATAAGCTCATATACTCACCCCTTATATATCGATGAGATGTATAATACTAGTGAGCCCTGGAAGCGTGTTTCTCTCCTCCCCCTACCCCCTGAGGAAAATACATAGTAATACAAGGATTCAAAGTGTTTATCATAACGCTTAACCACATATCAGCAATAAGATTATTTGAAAAACTTAAACCGCGTTGTAAAACGTACTCCTTATGTGTGTATCTGTGAATTCAATTTACCATACAGACAAAAATTTCGTACATACTGTTCGTTTACAATACATTTCCATCATACTAATTACTGATTTGGAATTCTATTCAACGTCTCACCGTACTACTTAAGTATGAATGGAAATAGGTATCTACGCATTTGCGGAAATACGAATACGCTAATCACACAACAACATCTAATGATACAAACTAGAGCTATCTACGTAACGCGACCTCCATGAAACGACCTCCGAAAAAGTAGAAAGACTTAATATCGTCAGAATTCACCCATCGCGTGGTACCCTTCCAAACCAAACCACAAGGTTTCTGCGACTTTCCAAACTTGTGTTAATCGTACATGCTATTTCTATACATTTGTATTTCAATGCTTCTGCTTGAATTTGAAATGACAAATGTTATACCACTTATGTAATTCTTTGCATTTTATAGAAGACCTCTAGAAGAATATTCGTCACTGTTTATAAACGTCTCGTAACACTGTTTGTTCTCAGAGACGTGGATGGCAAATATACCTAGAACTGGGTTGCACCGAGGAATACTACACCTCCTGAAAGGTTTTGCGAATGTTCTCACTTCACTCACTTGCGACTTCGCTCTTTCTCAAAATTTTACCTTAACTTAAAACTTAGGCACTAGCTAGAGAAGAGCACTCTCTAGAAAGATCAGCGTTGACTAAGAAGTGTAAAGAAACATTTCGGACGAGCATTAAAACTTACAGGCTTACAGTCATACATAGAAAAACTCAAAACGTTTATTCAATATTTTGAAATTTGCTATGAACTAGTAAAAATAAATTTCCCTTGACCAATATTATTCAATTCGCTTAAGTCCTCATTTTCACAATACAAACTTTTGAAAATTGAAATGACGTTCACCCGGCGCTGATGGGTATCGGCGTTAATTAATTTTTAGTGTATTTGCTTTTATTTCCGAGCAACATTTCCACAGAGTATTCAAATATCTGAACGTAATACAAAAACTTATGATACATCCAGTGGCCACACTGGTTTGCAACTATTGCCTCCTATCTCATATTGTGTTTAATCTTAATAATAGGAAGGTAATATTCATTTTCTTATAAAGCAGATAAGTCGTTATTACTAAATTTATGTTACGTGCCATAAATATGTTTTTTGGTACGCTTATGCTCGGAAGATGTAATGACACGCTGACGTGACCGCATAAGGCAGGCAACTAGTGCCACTATTTCATATTACTTCGATAAAAAAATAAAACAACTATCGAAATATGATTCAAATTAAATCATATGTCCTATAAACATGTATGCGCTTCAATGGGTTTATTAGTATAAGCTTCGTTGCTTCGTAAGTTAGAACCAATATTTCGATTAGGTCGTCCTGAGTTAAGGGATAATATTCCGTTTATTGATAGATGGAACACGTAATTTGAGAGCGGAAACTAGGGCTGTGAATTGGTTGACAGTTTGATCAAACTTAAAAATAAATATATTTTATTACCGATTATGTAATAAACTACTGTATTATGCTTTTATGAATCTTAAATTTGAATATTCAACACAAAAAACGGAAATGATGGTAAGAAGAAGAAGAATGATATGATAATGATATGACGAAGATAAAAAATATTTCAACAACATTAAAAACTATTTATATTAATACATATGGAAAGCATCTTAGCCATTTTAGTGCACAATTATTTTTGCCTGAACTTAATTACTGTCACCGTGATCCTATTCTCAACGGCAAAGACCCATCCTCGCGTCGTCTGCCTGCAGAGCACCTAAAGGCCCTTTATTTTCATGAAGAACACGCTAAGTTTTATCAGAATCTTTGTCAGAATACTTTGCCGTAAAGTGCGAGGAACACCTCTGAGCGATTATTTCTTTACGTGCACCCTCTCGCTAGTAACGAGCGCGTATAAAGGCCATTATAAACGCAGCTATAATATATATTAATATACTGTGGTATAATGTATATTATAGAAAACTACCATACAAGACAGTAGCTGTGCTATAGTATATGTATTTAGTGGTCATTAACTGGGCAATGATATATCTTGCTATGCCGAGATATTATTGCTTTACTATTTGAGTTCACATATTTTAACGACGAGATATATAAGCTTCGTTTGCTAACACCCGAGGGTAGAAAATATATTGTAATATATCGCAATATGCTTTGCTATAATGTAGGTAATTTACAGTTCCACCAGCGAGCAACTTAACGGAATCCTAAAACAGCTACGACTGTTTTGCAAGAAGCAGTCAACCCTAAGAGTGACCTAAAACTAAAAGCGTCTGGTGCCTTTTAACTTGTCTCCCTTCAGAAATAGACACCGCGCGTCGAATACATCTACGAATTCTATAGGTGATTGAGTTCGCCATTTTTACCTTCTTATAGACGTACTGAATAGATCAGATTTAAATTGGTACCAGATATTATGCACCTAATCATTGAAGAAAATTTTTCAAATGAAATTTCTCGTATAGTTAGTGTTCCTTTTGCAAATGCGATCAGTTTAAACGAAGAGCACGGTTTTACTCAAAATGATTTTTAATGCAAAACGCTGCTATTCACGAGAATGTCAGCCAGTCCTTTTAAATTGTAATTTTCGATCTTTGTCACCGTGAACAGCGGTATCCCTGCAGCGGTATCCCTGCAGCGGTGTACAATCAAATGCAAATACCTATTTACCCTAATGAGACCAACAATTGGTACCTTTCGTGTTTTTAGACATATGTATTATGTTATATTATTAGTTTACTTCTTCGATCTATGTATATTTAATTTAGTACTTCGATCCAGTTGGTAATGGATGTTTTAAAAAAAGGTCTAAAAGATGAATGATGAATGACGTCAGTGGTGGATCTTCTGTGGAACACATTACATAGCTTACGTCCAATTGCTGTTAACAAAAATATAATGAACCAAATCATAATTTTAATGATATATAAAGATACATACGCTCACTAACGTTTGCGATACCTGCATCATCGGCACGAATAAAAATTAGTAAGAATCATCGCTACCACTTCCGTCTCTACTGTTCCACTGCTGAACCTTTCACTTCTCCCCAAGGAGCACCACAGCACACGGTCCTCCACCGATCTCATCCTTCACCATCACCTGGCTTCGTAAGCTTGAACATCCAGGCAGCTCGAATCGACCGACGTACCGCGGAGCGTCCTCTGTCTTATTGGACAGATAACCTTACAAATAATAAGGACAAGATGTAAAAAAAAATAGTATTTATAGTAATTATAGTCTAAATACTATATAGTATATACCTGGTATATACCGTGTAAAAATGTGGCATAAAAATAATTTCATACCCTATATGACGCTCAGCTTGTATTACTTATTTAAAAAAAACTAAACGATGCCTTCCGTTATGAACAGCCGATTTTAATTTGCATATATTTAGTCGTAATTACCACGAATAATTACTTATTATCACAATTAATTACTGGTTATAGGATTTAATTGTGCCATATTGTTACGATAACTCGTCCGAGTATTTTTTTAAACGTGTAATACATAGCGTTAATGGCATTTTGGAGGCTTATCGAAAACTTGTTCGCTTGCTGTTCGCGGTATCGTCCGGAATAATGTTGTAACAAATTAATCGTACAACAGTCTTCGGAAGATACAAACTTGTATTGTGTTAAAGTCGTTCCTGTTGTCTGTTACTTCGGACTTGCAGTTGTGAACCATATTACCATCTTCATTTTAAACCCTTCGGTAAAGTAATTCCCGATAGCTTTATAAGCCACACCTTAATAAGCTTCCTACATACATTAGTATTACATATTTTATTGATGTAGAGTAATAGAAGTGTGGAGATTTAAATACAAATATCGTTCGTGTGTGCGTGAGTGCCCGCTAGTGTACAGGCAATAACAGTACCGGATATGCGATGTAACTAATGCCAAATAGACCGGTACAGTCCCGCGCGAAAATCTATAAACAACATCACGTAGGTACTGTTGTGATCTAAACAATCGAATACGGTAAAGTAGCGTAAACATTGATGTTACACACTAATGTACAAAATGTTGTACGGAATCTGACTTTTTTCATAAGCAACAATCATTTAAGGTCCCGTGATCTCTTCAGGCGGCGCTAGGGATACTAGGACTGGGTGTTCTTTAGGAAACTTTTCATAGTAATTACCTTATGCTATGCGTATTAATTTAATAGTTTACCTGTATTAACGGAGAGTAAACTGTTTTCCACTAGATTTCATTCGATTTTTTGACTTTGACTTTATCCTTAACTGCTGAGATGTGGAAGCGGAACACTCCTCTGCCTACCTGTTCGGGGATTACGGGCGTCACGTCACGTGTTATGATTATGGTTAAAGAGCACGTTTGCATTGCTTCAGATCAATGCACGGCTGAGATGAGGTTGTGGGGCGAAGCGTGGGCGCGCGGCGGCTCGCTGCACCTGCCGCGCGTGGGCTGGCTGCGGCGCGCGCTGCTGCTGCTGGCCGCCGCCGCGTGCACGGCCGCCGCGCTGCTGTACTGGCGGCAGCAGCTCGACGAGCGCGCGCGCCGCCCGCTGCATAACCTGTACGAGTAAGTTCACTTATAACAGAACAAGTCTACGAAATTAATGAGCTCATTTTATCTTTGGAACACTGGCAACACTGTTCCTACCAGCACGAGTAGCAGTTGATATAGTTATAAAATACTTGCTCTGCACGTTCAAATGTTACATAATAGCGTTAGTAGAAATATATCTTACCTTATTCAAATCATTCATTGCAGCAATACTCTGTTACAGGAGCGACGAGCCGCAATGGACTTGGATCTGTCGAAACGATCGTTGTGAAAGGCTCGCTGCAGCGGAGTCATCCATATTACAGTCTCTGCCCACCTGTAATATGCTGTGTGCCTCGACGCAGCTGTGGCCGCAGCCGACTGGCCCCGTGAGCCTGGCCACCGCCGCTGTCCCACTACGAGCAGACGGGCTCTCTCTGCAAGTAACAGCGTCTCCATCTCGAGAAGTCACGGAGCACCTTAACGACGCGTTCGCACTAATGCGCGATGACATACGATCTCTCGAAAAAACCGCTTACGGTAAAAGACGAAACGACATTGGAACTGTCCGTGACATTTTGGTACGCGTCGCTATAAATGGCAGTGCCGATGTCAGACTACGCTTGGACACTGACGAGAGTTACAAACTATCTCTCAGACCCAACACTTACACCCTAGTGGCGGACATCACTGCCCGTTCGTTCTGCGGCGCGCGGCACGGATTCGAGACCCTTTCTCAATTGATTTGGCTCGATCCTTACGCCAATTCTCTTCTAATCCTGGAAGCGGCGAGCGTAGATGACGCCCCACGATTTCATTATCGGGGCCTGTTGTTGGACACGGCACGAAATTATTTCCCCGTACCCGAGCTGCTCCGCACAATAGATGCGATGGCCGCTTGCAAACTGAATACGTTTCACTGGCACGCGAGCGACTCTCAGTCTTTTCCGTTGCGATTGAATAGCGCACCCCAGTTGGCCCAACACGGCGCGTACGGACCAGGGGCCATTTACACACCGGATGACATCAAGGCAATAGTACGAAGAGCCAGGTTACGTGGCATTCGCGTACTGATAGAAATAGATGCTCCGGCTCACGTCGGGCGCGCCTGGTCGTGGGGCCCCTCGGCGGGACTCGGCCATCTCGCCTACTGCATCGAGGCGGAACCTTGGAGTGCCTTCTGCGGCGAACCACCTTGCGGTCAACTCAATCCACGCAACCCCCACGTATATGATTTATTAGAAAAGGTTTATGAGGAAATTATCGAGCTGACGGGCGTCGATGATATATTCCATATCGGCGGCGACGAAGTATCGGAGCGATGCTGGACACAACACTTTAACGATACGGATCCCATGGACCTCTGGCTCGACTTCACGCGGCGTGCGATGCAAGCTCTACAACGAGCTAATGGAGGAAAAGTGCCCGAATTGACGCTTCTTTGGTCGTCTCGATTGACTCGGTCGCCGTACCTCGAAAAACTAGATAAGAAACAAATAGGAATACAAGTTTGGGGCGCGTCGCGGTGGCCGGAGTCGCGCGCGGTCCTGGACGCGGGCTTCCGCTCGATCATATCGCACGTGGACGCGTGGTACCTGGACTGCGGGTTCGGCTCCTGGCGCGACAGCTCGGACGGGCACTGCGGGCCGTACCGCTCATGGCAGCAGATCTACGAGCACCGGCCGTGGGCGGAGGAGGCGCCGGCGGCGGCGACGGGCGCGGAGCCGTGGCGCGTGGAGGGCGGCGCGGCGTGCCAGTGGACGGAGCAGCTGGCGGCGGGCGGGCTGGACGCGCGCGTGTGGCCGCGCGCCGCGGCGCTGGCGGAGCGGCTGTGGGCGGACCGCGCGGAGGGCGCGGCGGCCGACGTGTACCTGCGGCTGGACACGCAGCGCGCGCGGCTCGCGGCGCGCGGCGTGCGCGCGGCGCCACTGTGGCCGCGCTGGTGCTCGCACAACCCGCACGCC
>DWTO01001904.1:0-15067 GCA_018244755.1 Jemadia pseudognetus
AGTATAATAAGACTATTGTGAGCGAGTAGTCGACTCGCTCCTGTCTTATTGTCTCATTATAGAAGACGCTACTAAACTGCATTCTGTGGATTGGCACCAACAAAGAAGTAATCCGCGGGGAATTTCTCGAATCAATGGTTGCACAAAGGTTCCCCTTGCAGGAGGACATCAAAGAACCGATTGCGTTAATTTCCAATCAAACGGTATCGATTCGAATAACAAACTGGAGCTTCATCGCTAGTTCCATTTTAATAAAAACATTGTTATAGCATTTTCTTATATCAACTGTGGGAACAACGCGGTGAAACAAAAAATATAGGTACATGGGTGAGTATGATTCGTTTGTGATCATAACTGAGCACAGTTTACAGCAGTAAATGGTGGTCAAATTCAAATAAATATCGAGAAGGTGACAACAAAAAGATAGATACTGGACATGTAATCTTCATGAATCCAGTATCCACCTACACTTTCGCAAATAACAAAGCGGAACAATCGCATTCGCACGCAGCAAGGCTCGCCATAAAATAAAAACAGAAAAAATCATTTTGCACGCCCGTGTGTCACAAGCTTCCCGTTTTCAGTTCTTAACAATATTATTGTAGAAATATGCTATACATAAGAAGCGTTCACATTGACGAAGTGAGCTTAGAAAAGTACAGTTGGCATTTTAAGTTCAAATTTGTAATACCCGAGGTCCGACTTACAAAGGACTACTTAACAATTTGACACGGAAATTATGTGATACTGTGCCAAGAAATTTTTCTTAGTAAAACGTAAATCATACCTGTAGTCCTCGAAGAGTAGACAGAGGAGTGTAGAACAACACGACCAACGAGGCAGTCACGTTTTCTTAGTAGGTTTAATAAAGGTAGGTTTAAGTCAGTCAAGTTTTCTTAGTAGGTAGAATAAATGAAGTGATAGGGTATATTAGTATAATAGTAATATAGGTATATTAGGATAAACTAAATTAAAATATATGTAGACAGTTTAAAATTATCAATGTAAACATTATTTTTACTAAGACATGTAGTACCTTTTTAATTAATTAATTAATTAGTTAATTAAATGCGTTTAATGTGGTCAAGCATTTTAACGATATTTAAGTAAAATATCTAAGGAACAAGAAAAGAGGAAAAACGTTAAAATCTGTACAATAACATAATATGGATGTAGGCAAAACCTGTGGTGTAAGTATGTAACACGTGGTTATTTTAATTACATAATTGTAAACACACGGGAAGCTCATGACACTGCAAATGTAATATGACAAATGAATGTATCCAATGCGACCTGATGGTGTACGGAGGCGTCGTCAGGTCAATTAATTTGATATTTATTGTAACGGACTTTCTAATAAATAAGCGCCAATTAATTGTTTGATACGATATCTTTTTCAATTTTCGTAACTCATTTTAAAGTTACACTGTAAGTGGGTAGTCGCAAATCACACCATCAAAGTGCGTCGGACAAACTCATCCGTCGTTTCGCCAGATCAAATTACACTTGAACAATGTACGCACCTGCTCCACCGTCTGCGCTCGGGCCCAGCATGTTGTGGACTCGGTTGGCATACAGCACGAAAGTCGGGTACGGGATGTCGTATTTCCTCGCCGCTTGCGACAACGAGAGTCCTTCCTTCAGGACAGAGAAAATGGCCTCGGCCATTGTCTCCGGGCGCCACGACTTGAGCGGGCCGCGCTCGCGGAACCGCAGGTTGTGCACCAAGCTCTGGTTGGTGTTCCAGCACTTCTGCCACATCGATTGCAGTTGGTATTGGTAGCTATCTGCTGAAAATACAAAAAACACGCATGAGTACCATGTATGAATATAAATACAGAAGATTTTTATCGGGAATATATTAATTCGGAATATTTGAGACGTGGGATACGTTCTCACAAGTTGAGTGTTCGAAGTTACTAAACTGTGGGCGTTAATAGGGATCAGATTATATATGTATTTGTGCGTCTGAATGGTACCGCATCGAATATTTCATTTTGGAACATAGGCTTAATATCTATGTGTACAACGCCCACAGTTTGATATGAAGTAAATCGTCAAAGGTACTCTTTGCTTCGTAACATTTCAGAGTATATATTGCATTGCAAAAGTTTTCCTTAAGCACTTTTCCACGTCATAATACACGAAGTCGCGCCGCCTGACATATTCAGGGGCGACATTGTGAACTGTTCACCGTCGCGGGGCTGCTCGTACCATTATGTGCGCGAGCCTTAACACTTAAATCTCAATGTTCACATGCGATTTATTGAATGTAACTAGTTTATAACATTTATTATGATTCCTTTCATTAAGAAATATTATTGTAATATACTTTTCAATGTATATTATTATGTATAGGTTTTCTCACATTTTAATATGATATTTGTGTAATTATCATAATATAAGTATTATGAAAATAACGTATTATCGAACATTTAATTCAACAAATGACTTGCGAACATCTTATTTCATTTGTTCAAAAAATTTAATTATTATAATATTACACAATAAAAATGCATAAGTCAAGCGATTAGAGTGTGATTGAACAATAGTTTTAATTACGCAAATAATGTCGACGTTTTGAATATGTTAAAAGAAAATGACCTCAGTAACAACATTTTACTCTGGTTTTGTGCTTTATACTTGAATTAATGACTTGTAATGGGATGTGTATATGAGCGCAAGTAAAGCACTAGTCAAACTTAAGTCATGTTCAGTTATATCACTAAGTTATTTCTTGTATCCACGTGAGACGGGATCGTCGGGCTGAGGCGACAAGGGATCGCGAATATTGGCCAGATTAGATTACACTTGAAGCGGTTCGTTGTTGGTGTATTAGCCGTTAGAGGTAAAATACTTGCTAACCCGCATGTGACTAATGTGGCAAACAGTAGCCTTAACCCTACCAATGTCGAATGGGACATTTTTCAACTGTGGTATAATAAAAGTCTTGATGACGTGGGGAATATTTTTCCGAGTTCTTACTTTAAATAATACTAAGCAACCAGACAAAATTGAAGCCAGATATGATAGTACGACTAAGAATATTAGTACTAAGAATTAGAACATTTATAATTGAGGACATATCTTTTTTATAACAACCGTCATTTTAAGCGGACATCATGCGCCGATTTTATGGTATAGTGGTATCATATTGTATACAACGTAATTGTTGAAATTACAAAATAATAAACAGAAACGACATGCAAATACAAAAAAGTCCAGAATGAGTACAATATAAAATATGGCGGGTACAAACAGTCGTAGATTTTTAACACAAAAACGTCGGCATTATGCGATAACGTGCAAAAATAAAACAAGGACACTAAATACTGACCTCCTGAAGAATCTGTGAATAAATGAAGAGATAAAAAGAATTATTTCATTAAAGGAAAAAAAGACGCCCGACGACACTTCCAATTTTTTTAATCACACAATAAAAATATAACAGTCTTTTACAGAACGATGTATTGACTTAATGATAACATAAAGAATCATAGTCATCAAGTATATAATGTGTCTTACATAGAAGCCGAGTTCAAGTCTTTAATAGTTTATTAATGCACCTTTTTTTTAGGGTATCATAAAACACAGCTTCTTTATAAACACACCCCTTAACACTAACATCACTTTTTAATATTGAAACTAGGAATGTAGCTTTGTACGTATGTGCACTTAGAAAACGCAAAGCGTATATAAAACGAGCCCTAAATTATTTAACGTAAACCTAATGACAGTATAAAACTTCACTGGAGTCCTACAATGGGTTTTATTTATTCAAATATATTCACAGCCAGATCAATTTATAGAAAGAAAAGCAGGGCAATTTACTAAAGACAATTTGAACAAAATTTTATACGAGAGTTAAATATATTTTTCCAAATGCAAAATAAATTTTATACAAAATGCCTCAACTGATCTGCTTATGATTAACACACAACATTATACTTGAACAATCAACATTTTAATTTCTAATCAAACGTCTCGTTGCGGAACTATGATATAATTTTTATATTTTATCCGACACGTCTCATAAATTTACAGTCACCTTTACTGTTTGTTCCCACTGGACATCTTGTATAGCTGGTTGAGTTAAAAAAAACCAGACAGAAGTCCACTATGAGAAAAAAAAGTAAGGCAACCATTTTGCAACTGAAATTAAAAATAGGCCATGCTTAAATGATAATTGAGCAAGTGCTTTTTTTAAAGGACGGATCTGTATACCTAAAATACTTTATACAATTTAAAAAATTACGAGAATACAGGACTTGCAACAATGTTGCCAGTAGAGGTCTTGTCCTACAGGGGACGGATAAGTGATACGTACACTGTAAGCGAACGAAAATAACATTATTAGTTAGATCCATTAATACATACTTCAATATGATACATTCTCTACGGATTATCTTGTTTCTCAAAATATCCATCTTGTTACGTTCTTTTCTCAAATTATCATAATGTTTCCACATTTTTTACATTAAAGCCACCGTCACTATTATATCACTATACAACATTCGTATATCGATGCTAGGTACTCATTACTCATTCGCAGTAAAACACTTCCAATAACTATGTTAAAAATATTTATATATATTTTGTAATCAGTTCGTTGCTATTTACGAAGGCACGTCCAGACTCTTTAATTAAACACGGGTAGCTATTTGCTGGAATTATAGAACTAAACGAAAAGTTTATTACAAACTAGAATCAAACAAAGTATTGCTTATTACTCTCTGTGTGTATGTTTCTGTACATTACGTATAAAAAGTTCGCTTTATAACAATAGCACAAGAGAGTATAGTATGGTACTCGTATATAGCAGTACTAGCAACTTTATTAAATTTCATATATTTTACTAAAATGATCAACTTTGTAGATGTAATTTGTAATTTTTTTTTGAGTTACGCCGCGTTGGGAAAATTAATTCTTTACTTAATTTTGCAGCTATAAAGTTATTTATCTAATTCATTTAACAACTTAATCTAAATCTACACGAATATCTTAATTTTAACAAAGCTTTATATGTACAACTGCCTAATATATTGACTGTTTCATACAAAAAACATTTTGTTGTTAATTTCAAATAGATATTTTCGTATAGCGAATCAACGCCCAGCTGATAAGGATCTCAACTATGAGTTAACTAAATTCTAACATACACCTCTAAAACGTTGGCATAACCAGATCATGTTGACATGACAGATGAGTGTACGTAAACTTTTTAAATCGATTTTATCAGTTAACCAACTGTTATCGCTACGTTATCATAATTATGTCTCAGGGATTCAAAAATTACCAACATTCATCAAAATAATTTCACGAAACAGAGCGACTAACTAATTTTCTCCTGTTACCTGAAATGACATAGATTGCACCCAAGTGCTCGCTATTATATGAATTATAACGAATGACTAATATAATACATATGTACACATTAGTACACATAAGTATGTATAAATAAATGCACAATCAATCATCACACAGTGCATGGAATAACAAGTGTTATGTGTTATTATTATTAATACAATTTTTATTATCATTATATCATCCGACCAAGTCCCTCGTCGGGTAACAGAGCGCCGAGTGCCAAAAATCTATATCTTTACAGATCTGACTGTATTCACAAATCAAAGGAATGATTGATACGTTTTACGAAAAATGTATGTATGTATCGTCACAACATGTATAATATATGTATCTACACTCTCATTCGGAGCACAATATTCCGCGTTGTACGTTTAACAATATTTATATCGTTAAAAACAATTTAAGATCCGCCCGCTAGTATATCTTGCGGATAGACGCGCAGGTGGTCGATTGTATGTTAATAGTCGTAAAGAAAAAACGCGAATGTCAGCGTTCGCCGTAATTTATATTGAACGATAAAAGATAATTATATTCCAATGTAAAATGTTACCAGCGTTACAACGATCGATGTTGTTCCGTATACATGTGTTGATCGCTGTACTCTTACCAGTGGTCGCCCGTATACAGTTTTCGACACGAGCTTACCGTCCTGATAGCGATCTGCACCTATTCGATAACGTCCGTCTTATATTATCGAGGACACCACCCTTAATTCCATTGTTTTATCAATTGAATGATCTTTTGTGCTACATTAATTGCAACGGGAGACGGAGTACGGCGGAAGTTTTTGTGTTTTTGATTACATACTGGCAAGCGGTTACGTTTCCACCTGATAGGGAACGGATACGAGTTAGATATATTTATATGCTCGCAAGTGCTTTAAGTCTTAAGTAACTTCATCGAATACAAGTATTATTTGATAAGATCTTAAGCAATAACTTACTTGTATCTCAATTGTAGAGATGCTTTTTGATATTAGTTACAAATGTATAGCTATTTGTTTTGTCAAAGCCTTTTGTTTTTTTTATATTTGATATTTTTATTACTTTATGAATAGAATTATTACTTTATAAATAGAATTTTAAAGATGTAGAGTACCGTTATAATGTGACAGAAAATAAAAATTATCTAAGACATTATTTTCGGCGTAAAGGTATAATTTAATATGTTTATCACACTGACGCTCGGGAATTCACAAATCTTTGCACCTATTGTAAAAAGCGTGTGTTTTTATCAAAGATATTACACCAAAGATGAAGAAATGCAAAGCCCGTTTGCACTTAATAATGGTTAGCGGCCCCCTCGCTGACCATTTATCATCGAGTTCGCGTGCCTGTGACCCATTCCAGATTATTAATTAAGAAAAATCATTAGCAAAACTATTCCTGACCAGTGATATTTAAGTTGTTAATGGAAGAAAAAACCGATCTTGGGACGTGAGCAAAAAATTCTGTTCAAGTATACAAACGCTTCGATACACGTATGTACGAGTAGGTACATTCATATTATATTAAAATGCCAACAAACACGTGATATATTCATAATTGCCAACGGAAAGTCAGAGTACGCTTTATTATTTCCATGGGGGTTGAAGGCGTTGAGGGTGGGGGCCACAAATATACCAATATACCTACATATATCTAACGTTCGGTATTCAATTGAGAAATTTACATTAGCGTTAAGGTTTGCGAACGTTTTCACTAACATAAATTATATTTTAAGTAACTTGAAAAACTACGAAATATTGGACATCTAATTATTACTTGTGAAATATAAATAGGGAAACGAGGCTGATCCCTTTACAAATGACTTCACACCCATCGAATTTCTCACTATCTTTGGAAGAAAAGTAATGCCCTTTCATGTGTTTTGCTTAACGCGACTGAAGCGTGCGAACAGAGCGTAATGCGATCAAAGACTCCAACAGACCACCGTCTCGTCTCAGACGGGCCAGTGCACTCGAATGTGCATGATGGCCCCGTGTTGCTCACATCTATCTCAATAAAATGTTATATTAATATTTCCCACGCGACTGTACCTATACAAATCAAAATCACATATATGTACTTACAACAAACTGTACAATATATTCAAGGGAATACGTTAATTACGAAACATCAGTACCAATTGTATTTTGTGACGGTCAAAAGCATTCAGTTCCTTTGATCACATCGCAGTATTTTATCGTTCTACTTCCTACTTCCGTCCCAGAAGCACCAAATCATTACGGGCGTTAGGATTACTACTGACATCCTTCATATTGTATTTAATCAATACCATTTTATGTCGCAGAATCGATCCCTCCGGGACGTAAAAAGATATGATATTAACATTCATAACGTCAAATTTGCGCAAATAACTCTGTAGTCCGTATAATTTAGCCGATGTAATCGAGTGGATGAAGAAAAACCGGCCCCGAATCAGAGTTGTTAGAGCGGATGAGGCGATTTTGTCGAATGACAGAAAAGGAAATCGACGATAATATATTATTATATTCGACGAAAATATTCACTTCATTAGTACGTTCTGTAATTTAGAAGAACGTCATCAACAGTGTGTTGATATAAATTGCACGAGTTCAAGACTCATATCATGACCAAACATGTAAGGCATTGGCTGAAGGACGAATCAATTATCTGGGACCAGCGTGCTTATATGAAGAGAGTAATGAATGTAATTGAAGCATGTCGTGTAATGATAGAGGTATTGGGCACTCTGTGCTCCCTGTGTGGAACCTGTCGTGACGATATAATAATCTATGCGGATGGATTGTTCCATATTTATTTGCTTATACGTTATTCTACTCGACAGTAAAAGTAATCGAGTCGATGGTCAAATGAGACGGCCACCAACTGTACCTAGTTGAGGCTCGTTCGCCATACTTTCCAATAAAAGCTTGTGTATAAAACATGTCTAATGATTAATTGTCCCAACATTCAGCTATTTTGAGCTTTCCGCATGTGCGGAAATTCATAAGCCCGATTCAGTGTACAGTTAGCTTAACGATCATTTTGTTTTAAAACATTCAGCTTGAGGGAAATGAGAAACTAATAATAATTCTATCAGAAATTTCTTGCGAGCGAAGCAATCGACTACAACTAATGAATTCATGCAATTAAATGTATAATAGAGTTACTTCTTATAGTAAATTATAAACCGGTGAGCTTTTTGTGGAGCGTTTACTTAATTTATTCTTACTTCTTCATTATAATGAACTATTACCAAGCTAATTCTTACGTAAATATTAATTCTATTTATCACAATACATCATTTTATAAGGCACATCAGTAACTAGATTATGTATAAATCTGAATTTAAATATGTAATGTACACAATATTACGACGCGTTATTCTTACATAAGAGAAAGAGAGAGTCTATTTTCTCCCTCCTTTTTCATCTCTATATTTATCCATATAATAGACATAAAATAAACTTATGAATGTATGCAAATTTATTGAGAGACATTGTACAGAGGTTAACTATACTTAAATAACAGACCTATTTAATTGTATGCTGTTCAGGATATGTAACGTTAGGACAATTAGATTCCTATGTACAATCGTAATGTTCATTCAACAGCTTGTCTACTTTCAAACATCTTAACTTGTTAATATTAAGTACAATTCACATGAAGGCGGAACATCTGAACACTCAATAACTATATTTTAATAACTATTATTAGTTTGTTAAAATATGACTTCATTCTTTTTTCCTCTCCTTACTATTTAACTCGTACCTAAGTGTAATCAAATGCATTGTTTTTCTTCTCTTTCTCTAAACACAAAATGACACTGATTTTATAGTGCCTACCCTTTTCGTTTTATTTTTTTTCAGTTTAATAACTATTTGACTCAAAAGTCGGTAGTACAAAGAAATTGGGGAATAATTTTAAAATCATTTCTAATATTGTGCAATACAAAAACAAGATACGACATGGGAAAGCTAGCTCACGCATGTGTTATGATTCGTCATCAGTATTGTGTTCGGCCTTCACTTTTGAATTGCGAGTCTTAATCGAGCCTTCGTAGTACAGAGACACAATCGAATGTTTCTTGCAAAACGCCCACCACCACCGGAAGCCGGTTAAACCGATGAACGCGAAGCCAGGGTCTCGGCTCTTTCTCAATTTTTCGACAAACAACAACACTTCAGTCAACGACTTCTTAGTCCGTCTGTTGTAAGGGGAGACGCTGGTTTCGCAACAGAAGTCTAACACGGCCCGTTCTTCACTGGGTTGCAATCCAGCCTCGTCTAGGACGGCCATTCGTTTTGATTTTCCTAATATGTTGTCGTATAACGTCCCTTTCGGTATTCCGTAGTGGGTCGCCGCCTGTGTGAAGCGCATCCTTTGCGTCACTACCGCCTGTATAGCCTCTTGCAGTTGGCTCTGCGTCCACGTGGGGGCTTTCAACTTGAGGGTATGACCGTGGAATTCTGATCGACAGATAAAAAACAATAACGCTAACGCCACATCTACGTGTACACGTGCAATCCGTACTAATGGCGCAGGGTTTATTACGTTAACGACATACTAAATAATAAAACTAATACGTAACTCGGTATCATCATGTAACCGAACTGATATGTTTTACGTATTATAGTCTTTTTGTGTTCGTAAATGCTGTCGCGGCACTATGTATTACTTGGGAGCGTACTAGAATTATTAGTTGTGCAATAATTCCGTAACTCTAATAACGTGTAATAAAATCGCTTTGTGCAACAGCCGCACCACGCATACACATACACCAATTGCGAAACCATTCAGCTCTATATCATTTTAAACAATAATGTATTGAAGTACCCTATAATAAAGACTCGGTAAGTTTCCCTGCCCGGAGAAGTTTTCCCACGCCACGACAACAGTTACAAACAGCGCAAAATACTGTGTACTTATCTCGTTGAAATATGAATAATGTTACGTACTGAATCATTATATGTACGGATTATGTTATAAGAGCCAAGCAGGTAACATTAGATTAAACAATAGACAATAAAATGCACACTTAGAAAAAATAGGAAGCATATTAACTGTGCATTGCCACGATTACAAGTAATTCTAACATTACACTTACAAGTACATGGTATATTATAATATATATGGCATGTGGTATATTATAATATATCAAATGAAATATTTAATCAGAACAGAATAATGAGTAGAATGAATCAAATAGTGATTGTAAGCGAAAATTTTTCAAAAGTGTTAAGAATCAAATATCTATGTATGTGCATAACTCTTGTAGATATAGACTCACCTGCGATAGATGAAGTGGAAGCCCCCAGCCAGGCGTGGGAGTTCTCGAGCAGCTTAGCCTGTGGACAACAATATTAACGTTACTAAAGAACTATTCACATTATAAAAATCAACAAATTACATTGCATAAAATATATACATTAATGAGCAAAATTAAAGTATAATACAAACTATTGTATACAACTAATTATAATGAGACCCACATCTCAGGATCACCTGAAATATTAATTTTTACTAAAAGCTATTTTCCATTAGAACTTTGTTTTGATAATCGACGAACAGAAACGAGTCTGAACTTTGAAATCCTTATTAAATTTCTTAGAGAATTACATTATGCAAAAGCAAGGAGCATTTACATTATTAAAATAATTGCGGCGCCGATAGCTTGTAGCGCCTTATATGGGTACGTTGTAAAGAACAAGTAGACGAACGGAACATTTTATAATAAACACGTAAAAAAATTGCGACAAAGTAACAAAGTAACGCCTTGATAGATACAAAATAGTAACGTGGACAAAAACGACGAAACTTACGACAAACTTGGTAAGGTATGTGCGCTCAACTGCGGACCGTTTATGTTAAAATAATCAATTAACTCAGAGCGCATTACAACGGACTGCGATGCACTCTAGCATTGTTGTAAATATAATGCGATTTTTGAACTTCGGGCTCCCGACAGCTCTCGGGTGCACGGTGGGAAAAAAGGAGAGACCGGTGGAAGTAGGAGGCACAAAAAAATGTAGCAAAAAATGTTCACACCGTATGCGACGTGCCTTTTTTCAAACGGTAAACAGTTAAAATATCGTACACAGAACTGGACGACGCCGGCCACGTCGAAAACAAAAGCGATGCCGCTTTTGTAATATCGGGGTTAAAATTTCCGCGAGGCGAAAACGCAAAAAAAACACGTAGCGTTTTTTAAATATGTGTCCACTTGTCATTTTTAGTACAATGTGTCAGTGTATGTTGACAAACGAACGGACATCTTGCGGCGAGTGCCGGCATGTAAACATGCCGTGCCATATGCCGAAAACAGAAATTTGCCAAAATGTAGTAGAAATATATAATACGTGTAGATAATTTTTGAGCGCACAGGCAAGTTGTACATGAAACAGTTTATTAATTATTCTCATTTTAAACCTAATCGAGCATAAAGTATGAAAGCTTTATAAATTGTGTTTAATTAAGAGCATAGGCCACATGGCGTTAGATGTAGGAGCGAAAGTGCTCGCTTTCCTAAAGCGGCGTGAGTAATGGTATTGCCGTTTATATTTACATTACTTAGCATATACTACGCCGTTACTGCAGCCATCCGCAGAATAGTACGGCCGAGTATATAATATAAATTGTTTGCCCGAGTGTACCTAATAATATTATGGGCAAGTCGCTGCGCGGCGCGTTCATAAATCTATTTTATCGTACGCGAGCAATAAATTTTATTTCGGGATCTTTAATTCTTTGTTATTGAATTGGATTTTAGTGTTTTATTCGGATAAACAAACAATACATCGGAACGTTTCAACCGGTACTTAGAGCACGTGCGCACGCCGTAAACACGACACGCGGCGCAGCGTCGCGACGCAGCGTCGCGCGCCCCTACAACTTATAAAACATTTTATTTGAACATCGAACTCCGCTACGTTTAGTGCACATTACGCGTCGCTTTTATCTGCGTTCACAATTAAAACCTCGATAAAGTTTAGTTGCAATGAGCACAAAGAAATGCCGCTCGTCGCTCGGACGTGCGCCGGCCGAATGTAAATAAACCGCGCACGGGCAGTACCGGCACGGTAGCATTCGATAAAATGTACCCAATCGTAAACTTCCTGTTAGAGATCGGAGGTGTAAATTAACTATTGAATTGCTCTTTTTCATCTGACCGTTACAATTATCGATGTACATTAGACGCCCGAGTTGCGCGCCGGTAGTCCACAAAACTAATGAAATGTACAATAGAATACGGAAGAACTCTTGTATAAGTCCACAGCTGTCAACGTTAGCGGCTTTCTTGTGTACACTTTATTATGGAAACAATTGAATAATGTTTCCTCGAAGATTTTTGTAAATGTGTCGTTAATTCTGTTCCCTGTTGGACGATGAAGCCTCTCTCTATGCAGGTGGCAGGTCAGTAAATTTGACTTGCTTCTTGCTTTTTTAAAGTCTGAAATTTTGCATGATAATAAAAAAATTATTACAACGACATATTTAATAATGAAATCAATATTTTACAGCAAAACACGAACGGTGTTCAATAGAATTATATTTTTATAACTGAGAAATTAAGTATTTGGTAGCAATAAGTTATTTAAATGAAGTGTGGTGGAATGCGTATGAAATTCGTACAGGATTGTATGACCGTCACACCCATTTGAACCGCGATGAACTTATTGTTTAAGCAGTTTGTTTTTAGAGTGTAGATTATGATTATCGGTCCATTAAAATAGCTGCGCCCATGACAGCCCTCACGTAGCAACATATCTTCGAGCTATGTTTAATATCTCCCGCATTCATACTAACATAATATACCAATTGGAATAACGTTGCTAATATACCTATTCTATCACAAATTAATGCTAATTAAAAATCGTTCAACAATTAAAATAATACTACAAGTCCTATGCATATAGTACTGAAGTAGGTAGATGCATAAGACCATAAGCGACAGCGTCCAGTTGTGATAGAAAAACCAAATCAGGTCTACTGCGATAAAGATTTTTGTCATTTGGTGTCTTCTGGCTAACACGTAAGGAACCTGCTGTACGATACAATAATTATAATAGCAATATACATATTTATATGTTTTTAGATAAAAAAACACTAATACGTGTATTCGAATATTTGACTAGAAAACTAAAAGTTCTATCCTGATTAATTTAAACGTTGATGAATACACTGAAAATATCGTTAGATAACTGATATAAAATGATTAATTTAATCGTACAATAGTCACTACATCAGAAGATATTCGGAACGCGTAAATGCATTAGTAGCAAAGTCAAAATTATAAATGGCGTCCGGGCCACGGGTGAAAATTTAGTGCAAAACTGTTTATAACGCCCTACAATATGTGTGCTCTAATATGTTTTTATTGTACTGTGCGCCATCGATTGACGTTAAACGTTTTTCTATTGTACAATATGTACCACAATTAATTCCACTTGAAAGGAAATTTGTCACTAGTAGTGGAGCGATGAATGGATAGGTGACGTCACAATGTAAAGTCGAATTACAAAATGATAATATTTTATGTCCCGTATAATATGTCGCTAAGTAGAATTTAGAAACGCAATACATGTTATAAAAAATATAAATAAAAACACCCATGGAATGAAAGAAATCTTAACGTTTGGACGGATACCTTATATGAAATTGTTTATCGGAGTCTTAATTGTAGATAATTTAATAAAAGCGAGGAATGTGTCGCAACCATAAGCAAAATAATTACAATGTATACAAATAATGATTAAATATGTCATTATGCAATTGATAATTATTTAGTTTCAAATGTATATTTATGTTATGTAATTGGAACATGTAGCATTTCAAGCAATGAAAATAAGGCTATTTCTATCGTTACCCATAACTGTTGCTGTAAAGTGACTAATTCATAAAACTAAAGAAAGTTTATCTCTAAATATTTACGCAATTAATCTCCCTCTAGAACTTCAAACATTTAAATAAAGTGCTAGAATCATGTCACCAAATCGCACAGGCAGCTGCGCGCGGCCGACGGACAATTTTGTTACCTCGGTACATACGTGCCTCCACTTCTCTAAACGTGATTTAATTCACTCGCTCCGATTCTGCTCGCGAGTTTCGTCGATGGGCGATACTTCAGTTAGCATCGCTCCAACTATCCAACCGGTCATTGGTGGCGATGGCCCATTATTTATTGAATGCGTCCGTGCGAGAAGCATCCTACGTATAGGTAGTGTTAAAATGCTGAACAAAATTATTCAATTTTATTTTAAAGGAATACCTGGCTTGAGAAATGATCTTGCCTATAGCCCTTCGTTTTATTTTTTTACTGATAGATTCTAATTATTCATTATTTTTACAGGTAACTGTTAAATAAGGATTATTCTGTTTTAGTCGTCATGATTTCTATTTTATTTCTCATGTATTTGACACAACTGTAGATGCCCACAGACCTCCAATCACTCTATTATAACAATATGTTGGTTAATGGTGTTGCAATAGACAGGGACTAAGGCATGAGGTACATACATATATATGTATAAAACTCAGGATTAATTTTAGTAGTGTTTAAAAATTAATACAACTTGAATTTAAAGTAAGTGAATAAGGTCGAAAGTTAAAAAACTTGTACAATCACATATATTAATTGAGAACAATACGAATCGGTATTCATATCTGTTTAGTCATTCTTAATAGATTCCATTAAGAAGGGAATTGTACTGAGGTCAGTATTTCAATATTAGTTA
>DWTO01001905.1:0-15065 GCA_018244755.1 Jemadia pseudognetus
GGACTAAGTTGGAATGCCTCGAAAAAGTATGTCTCCCTTACCACACCCTTCAAACCAGAACACAGCAGCGCTTAACAATTGCTGTTATAAGGCAGAAATAGGTGTGGCGGTGGTGCCGCCGGAGTCGAACCACGGAGGGTTCTACCACCCTATATATGTACCTATGTAATATGTAATGTACTTATGTAATAATGAAGGAAAACATTATAACGAAATCTGTACACCTTAGAGTTGTCCATAATGTTAATTCAGACGTGTGAAGGCTGCTAACCCACACTTGCCGGCGTGGAAGGGTGGCCTCCACCTATCTTGTACCAACAAGAGACACAAAGTCGACAGTGGAACGATAAAAGGTATGATAATAATGATGATGTATGACTTATAAATGATTATATAAGTACATATATCCCGGAGTCAGATTAATATGGGAATTAACCACATGTTATTTACCTACATTGTAACAGTCTCAGCTACAACACATTATGTTTATACTGCTGCTCAAACGTCGGTTCGCTCAACTGGAGAGGCCTGGAACATACTTTGCCAAGCTGTAACAAATCAGCTTTCAAACCAGCGTGAGCTTCCAATAGTTATTTATCTGACGATTACGATATAAATCGAAGACTTAATGTGCCCTTTGTTACGCATAAAAGGCTTATGTACATTTATCAAAAATTAACCTATTCAACTTGACTGCCTATTTGGTCGTGTTGGTTGTAAGTGCGACTGCCCATCAAGAGGTACTTACTGGGTTCAATTCCCGGGTCGAACACTACAGAATTTTTCTAATTTAGATTTTGTAGTAGTGGCACAGAGTCTGGATTTTTGCCCGGTGCATGGCAATAGGCTCACCACTTATTCCATAGTGAGACGTTAACGTAACTGGTGATGGTAACGTATCAGTGTTCTACACTCCTTTGCCTACCTCTTCGGGGATAACAGGCGTGTTGTTACGTTATCCCATTCAAGAGATGACCACGGCTTTACTAACTCGTCAGTTCTATTCAATCGATATACTGATGTTATATAGTATCGTGTACATAGTTAAAACATATATTTATATATATTTTAAATTAAAAAAATATTTTATTTTCTTGCCATAGAAAGTTTCCATTCATTAGCTTAAAACATCGAAATTACGATATAGGTGTGACATATGTAAATGGAACGCATCAGGTCTGTAAGGAGAGAGATCAAAGCACATGGAGCTCTCTTCCCACCAGTGTGACGATATAAAGATAAAGCCGAAAATTGAACACGATTTACATATCATTTAAGATTGTATTCCAAATCTAAGTTAAGTTCGCAAATAGTCTTTGCGTTGGTGAAATATCGTCTTTACACGTTTCGCTCTAATTTGCGGTGAGCGAACGGTCGCTGTAATTGTTCCCCACCAACCCGAGTTCAGGAAAATGGGACGATGTAATTTGGAAATTTTCTAATGACAATTTCTTTGTTAGCAGCTAAAGGGAAAACAGGATACTTGACTTTTTTTATTATATGAATAGGCCAGCATTTCGTTACGATCCCGCTTGATGGAAAACGTACATGCGTTCTTAGATAGAGAACGATTACTTGAGAAATACGTATTCATCCTTGCTTTGAAGAGTCCTTTAACAGGCTGAAAGATCTCTTCCAATATTGAATACTAAGTTTTACCAGATATCACAAATGGAACAGCAGCAGTGACGTCGAATACGTAAACTATGCAATTCGTAAGGAACAAGTTACAATTTCGCAATTAAAGGAGTGACCGAATGATACATCACGTTTCATATCTGCGTCCCGACAATAACTTTCAGACTGAAATATTGTTAGTAAAATATATATACCTAGCTACATTTCGCCCGAGGCACTTATTTCTAGCGCAAAGTAATTGTTACTAAACATGTTTCACTGTGAACGATGTGAATATCAAGAGCGAACAGGTCTGTTCATAAAAAGCGTCGCGGCCTTGAACAAAATCAAATAATACTCGTATAGATATGCTATGCTATGTTAATTAGCATTAACACTATTACACTATGACTGCCTCGTTGGTTGTGTTGGGTGTAAGTGTGACTGCCGAACGAAAGGTCTTGGGTTCAAATCGCAGGCCGGATACTACATTGGATATTTCCAACTACAATTTCTAGTTGTACTTCAAAATCTGTAACTGTGTCCCGATGTATACGCTCACCACTTATTTCAAAAAAATAGACGCAAATTGAGAACCACTTCCTTTTTTGAAGTCGTTTAAAACACCCAAGTGCTGTGTTTATACCGCAGTGGTCGGAACGAATTGTTTTACAACTATGCTAATATGTATATACACGGGTCACTACTGTAATACATGTTTTAATATGCACAAGTCTCTCATATGCATGAGTCTTAGAGAATAGAAGTCTACACTAGAAATTATTGAAATGAAGTACCGGTCTAATTTACATATAGTTTTTCAAAGTAGACCGCCTACTTTCAGACCTATTCAACGGCTTTTTTCATGCACTCCCGCGGATGGTAGCGTGGTCGCGGCGAAGACGGTCTAATTTATATAGATACCGACGAAACGTTCTATAACGTTATTAATTAGATTCCTATATGAACCTTGGACAAAATAAATTTAAACTCTTCGCAGATACCAATAATTTTAATTGGTTACACGTATATTTATTATATCGCAAACTCTGTGTAGGACTTTAAACTCTCTAAGGCTCTAAATTAGGTTTATAAACAAGGGTGGATAAGTATAACTACGACCCAAATTTAATCGTTAAACGCGACTCAGGCGTACGTAATTATCTACGCGAATATAATATGTAGTTACGTACTTTATTGAACATAGGAATACGTAATAGCTTGATATACGTATTTGAAACTAATAAAGCGGCACAGCTGATTGTTATTAGAATTTCATTGCTATTCAATATCGTTTGAAAGACAGAATCTAAAATAATACTTCATTAATGTGAAATAGATTGGTCGAATATGAATTTAATAGTATCGTTTGGAAGCAATGACAGTGTAGTGGTTCGGATTTGCGTCGTCTTCAGGAACCTTAGGTTAAAGTACTGACTCAATCCTCTATACAAAATGATTTGCTTTGTATGGACATCGCTTGTCGTATTGGTCAAGGAAATCTAAACAAATTTCCCCATCACTTAGTGTGAAGTATACCAACCCGCACTCAGTCAGTGTAGCAGACTATGCAGTAGACCAATTTCGTTCTGAGAGGAAATGAGAATTTAATTATTGTTATATAACAACAAAACTACTGGTGATAACAATTTATATGATGGCACTAGAAATCTTGCTCACACAGAAGAGGCATCGATTTGTCTAATAAAGTGCTATCAATCTATTGAGTGTCTATTTCATACTCGCATGTAAAAACTGCTGAAATTAACAAAGCTATAAAGTAACATAATTTTATACGTAGTAGGTATATCATAAAATCCAATTTATTCTAGGTACAGTTATATTTCCGTAAATACGAATATAAGGGTACAGCCAGTAACGCATGTAAATGTCAAACCTGAAGCACTATTGACTGAAGAAGCCAAAACAATTGTATCGACGAATACAACAAATCGACTGTAGGTCAGCTATATGCCATGTACGGTATTGTTTCGAGCTCTGGGATCGTGGACATTAGCCGAACAAAGGAAGGTCGTTCTGTGGAGAACCAAATCAAACCCAGTCATACGTATAACTCATCATTTACAAAGACGACACTGGTTACAATGACAAAACAATATTATTGAAGGCACAAAATTTTACCGTCACTTGCCGCGGAACAAACTTAAAATGCTGAAACTTGGCGTCGATCCAGTTTTTTGCTGGCGGTCTCCTTTGTGGGGCGTTCAGTTATGTACTATGCTATATCACAACACAATGTAGCAATTATTCATAGAGTCTTAGTTTGTAAAATGTATTTCCTTTTTATACAAAAACCTGTCCGCCGGCTGCGTTATAAATTTTTTGGCACTAGAATAACTATATGGAACTTCGATGCTTTGGAACTTCTTGTTACAAAACTTATTATCCCTTTCTTTAAGTACATGTTTTTTAGAAAAGCTATAACCCAATAAGTAGCATGCAAAAACTGAGTTTAAAAGGCAACAGGCTATCCTGATGGAGTTGACGGGGACCTGTATCATTGAACGAGCATAACTTATGATGATGATGTTAAATATGATGATAAGTAAATGGCGCAGGATTATTCTGGTGAATTTAATGTCTTTTTCAACTTTGCGGGTCTGGGGTTCGCATTTCATTTGTAACCTTATGAATGACATTAATCTTTTGAGTTTGCACAAATGCATAACAATGAAAGAACTGTATGAGACATAATATTAAGTAGCTAAATTTTTATCTGCACCAAGGGATGATTGATGTAAGGTTACAATACTAATACAATACCAATCGGCATCCAATAACGAAAACTTTCAAGTAATATCCTCAATATTACGTGGGAGTTTACGTTCATTAGATCATTGCATTCGCTTGTCTCTTCATGAGTCTAAAAACAACAATCAACAGTTGTCGTTCGGGGTCGTGTAGGAGCTAATATCTCGTACATCAAACTTGTGCCTTGGTCGCTTGTGGCGTGGTGGGCATCGAACGCCCGTAGCAATTAGTCGCTGGCGTCAGTTGGTAAATATTAACACTGGTAATTGTACCCTGAACGTCAGCCCCCCGATGTTCGTTACAGCACCCACTTGCAACCTGAATACAAATGAATCTATTATCCGAAAGAGCAGAGATAGTGGATCGGCACCGATATCACGTACCTTCACCTTGTTATGTTTTAGTGCTAATGTTTAAGCAAATTCTGTGTTTGTATCCCCCATACAATACAAACGATTTTGTTCTTTGAAACGTTGATACAATTAAGGTTGAGTTTCCCTTGCTGACGAATTTATTTATTTTTTTAAATCATTAAGCATTTCACTAGTAAACAATTATTATAGAAATGTATTGAGGTAGTTTTTCATAAAAATTACAGTTCTGCCGTGACCGGACATCGTTAGGCAGATTATTGTGTGTCGCAGTTGATCAAAGGGTCACGACTACTCACGACAACTATATTGCTGTTATACTCACTAAAACATTAGAATTAATCAAATTTGAACCTTATTACGTACTAAATAAATATCATACAATGTGCCTTCGTGAAGTGAAATAATAACACTCGTTATACACGCACACTGCTATTTATCTTCCAGCTCATTACATGCGGAATCAGTATTAGTTAACTTTGGCCTCATTAAACAATATAATGTAACGTATTCGGCTGATAACTATTCGACCCAAAACCCATACACGTTTGGGCGGGCGGTTATTTATTTTGAAGGCAGGATTTATTTGCGGAATGGTTTCGACCCACATTACTCATGGGAGATTTTGCTGATGCCGATTGAAAATACCTCTCAGGTCCGTATACTTTATTGTATTACCTAAATTATGTTCGCTGCGAATAATTTTTTGATTTATATGTACGTCACTAAGGAAGATTTAAGTACAGATCACTTAACATGATTTATAACTGAATATGTTGTCACAGCTTTCATCTCATATTAATAAGAGTTTATAATTTAAGAATTTATTTATATTACATCATAATATCACCTTTTTAAATATGATACAGTTAAGTTTGTGAATTAGGCCGGTACGTATACAGTGATATAATAATAATTAAGTACGGTAATAAAATTTAAATTAATTTTTAATTTACAACATACTTCAACAATAAATATTTAGGTACAGCCACTATATTAGATGTATTACGATTACAAACGCAAGGAGTTTTCTGACCAAGATTAATTAAATCAAAGGGCTAGTTAAAGTTTGTTAAAGATAAGTTACATACATACATATCCTCACGCCAGGTCCCTTATGGGGAAGGCAGAGTGCACCGATAAAGAAAAGTTAGGGCTAGTCAAAGATAAGTTAAAGAAAGGGCTTATTAGTAAACTTTCCAAACTCTGTTTTTATATGTATATGTATAACATTAACATGTGTTTTCTTTTAATAATCTTAAACGGTTAATGCAACAATTCGAAAATAATTCGTAAACAAAAGAAAAATATTATTTGTAGATGTAACGCGTTTGCAAACTGCATGCGCTCTTTCAAGTTATAAGATTTATGATGTACCGCAGTTGACTTTCAGATGCAAGAAACTTAGTGGCGAAGTTTCTTGAATGTTTCGGAACTTACTTTAAACGTTACTTTCATTTGTCATCGCTAGATAACAGTTGTTAAAACTAATCAGAAGATGAAAGAACGGTTCGCTCTCCTATATACTCTTCTTTTGCTTCTAACGCAAGCAAGGCGACAGTGCTGCCATCTGTTTCAAAACACTCGTGCCGCTACCCACAATAAAGGATACTTTAATATTATGATACCATAATTGCCTTGTATTATCGAATAGTATGTTTAGTATATACATATAAACCCGGCGTGAAGTGATAAGGTAGTTAATCATATCTATATTATCATATATTTGTCACTCAATTGCACAAAAATTTGTACTGCAAATCCTTTTGTTGCCGCAAAATGACAAACCCTTTTTTATTTGTATTAATGCTTTGGTTTCGTTACAAAATATAAATAACAGTATTGCTTGAATGGTTGTATAACGACCGAAAAGAGTACCACCAATTAAATCCCATGGTATTTATAACAGGGTATAAACAGGGAGATAAATCAGATGTGTACTACAACAAATCCTCGCAACAATCCGATCCTTTCTCCCCATTAAAATGCATAATCCTTTAATACGATAAACATAGACATTATTAATGTTTGTTCATTATTTGCCGATTTCTGCATTGTTTTGTACGTTATGCGTAATCATTTTACATCAAATCGCGATAAATTTCCTCGTTACAATCACTGTTACTTTTATATATGATAGATGTATATTAATGGCAACAGTTGGTATAAAATTAATAGATACTCAGTGGATCATTGTTACACAATTATTATTTTTAAAATAATTTACTTAACTTTCTCTGATTAATTAAAGTGTTTGTTATAGGTAAAGATCGCTTTAAAATCAGATAATAATTAAATAAATCGTAAGGTACTATCATGCCGGTTTTACTCGAAGAGGTAGGCAAAGGAGTGTATACCACTCCTATGTTTCAACTGTCACGTATGTATATGTCCCACCATGAACTAGGGAGGATCCATTGCCATACACCGGGCACAAGTTCAACCTCTGAACATCACTAGAAATTTTCAACTAGGAAATCTAAATAAGAAAAGTTCAATAGTACCTGACCCGGGATTTGAAAAATACTTTTCTTCTTAGTAACGTTAAGAGCCAAGAAGAGTTTTATGAAAGTAAAGTAGACGAAAGAAATGCATTAGTAACAGAGTCGATGGAAATGCTCAGTCTGCCCATCTCTACGGAAAATTAACATCACCTGCGTATATATTGAATTGCTAGAAATTTATTTATTTAACAAATATGTATTATCAACACGAATATTTTTTTTGAAGGCTTAATAACCCTTATTAGATAGTTACAAGTCCTACACATTATAGTGACACATTTAGAAAAATATTTTATACTCAGCAAAATGTAGTTTCATGGCATACACTATATGTATACTCTATATATATATATATATAATATATGCTAGTGTCTATATCTATACGCTAGTATATATTACATATGCATATAATCTATACCTGTACACACTCGTCTACAGCTCTGCATATGGATTCGTATGTACTACAAGTATTTCTCTCTACAATTTATTACATCCATGCATTACATCTTGATTGAGAGATGCAAACGTAAGAAGACACAATATGGATTACACTGGAATACTACACGTTATGAAGCGTATTTAACGGAACGGTTGAGTTTAAACAGCAAGCTGCCAGTTCAGAGCTGACGGTAAGAAAATATGCAAGTAGAGATATTAAATTTGCTACTGAAATATTTAAATGACACTTGACAGGATAGCATTAACATTTTGAAGTAAAATACTTTTTAAACTTCCTAATAAAATGCTGGTATAATTCATCTCGCAGTCTCTCGTACTTTATAAAAATTATATTATTCTTATGGCATTGAATGTACTGCTATTTGCGTTCGCTACAGACGCGCTTCGAACACTATAACCCGTACATATAGCCTCTCTTAATATCAACCTACACTAACCTTTACTAGAGTACATGGAGACGTAAGTTCCAAACCTTACTAGGTATCGGAGACAACCTGTCTCATGGTAATAGTACATGAAAAGAGTTTCAAGTCAATAAATTACGTTTGTGGAAAAACAAAAAAGAAACGAGGGTAGTGTTTTGTGGTCAAATATAAACGAAGCTTATAATTTAACCCCATTTGTTCCCCTCAACATCTGAGACACGCCCGTAATTAGGTCGTCCTGATGTTTTTTTTTGTTTTTAATTGAACACAAAGTACAACATGACTGCCACGTTTAAATACTTTGTTTCAAAAACGACGAGGATTCATTTTGAGCATTTTCTACACGGAAATTTTAATAACGCCGCTTATGTTCGTTATTCGGCAGTGAGTTTCTAATTGAATGTTACACTATAGAACAGCACCAAATACATTCACTATTACCATGTTCCAGTTCATTGCTGGAAATATTCCTTCCTTAAGGGGATTTTGCGCATAATAACCACGATGGGCATGCGGGTCCAGTAGCAGAACACCGTTCCTCGTACCGTCTACGATGCTTCCTGACTTACACTTATTATATTTACAACGCAATAATCCACTTATACACAACCATATCACTTAACTTAGCTTATGCCATATCAAATTTATAAACGAGGCGGGCTTATACCAGAAGCTGGCCTCGTTTATAAATTTGATCGCTATCTAAATTACTTGATGTGCAACTAAATCAATTCGGCATTAGCTAATGCACTAGCGCTCCAACGCGTCTACAGGATATAGGAGCAGATAATGCACACTGAATCAACAGACCGGGCGCAGAGATATACAGGTGAATATTAATTTGTTTATGCACACCGCTATAGGAACTCTAACTCGATTTGAAATATACAAGACATGTGTTGGGTGTCTGGTAGAACGCGGTAATGCGTGTCCTGTCTAGGCCCAGCTAAATGTGAAGTCCAGCCCGCATGTCCAGCGTGGGGATTATGAGCATAAACTCTCACTGAAGGTCTATGCCCAGCAGTGATGATGATTGTGATGATGAGTGTGATGATTATGACCATGATGATGATGGGTAAGTCACAAGACTGGACCTGCTTGTATGAAGAGAGTGACGATTTAATCTGATTGATTTGTACTTAATCAATCAATTGGAAGATTATATGATGATATCATTACACAATTTTAACAAATTAATACGGCACACAATTTTAACAAATATGAATGTGGAATCAACGTAAAAATAGTATTGGTCATCGTAGCTCTGTATAGATCTGTGATCAGTTCCGATTGAATTCAATGTGTGTTAATAGCGTGAAAATGAAATGGAATATACCTGTTTGAATAATTCATTTACAACTTCTGACCTTTCAAATGGCCGTTTTATATTAAGGTGTGTGTAACTCACATTAAACGCCTTTTACCTACAACGTGTGTTTAATACAATCTTCATACAGCCATAATATCGATATCAAAGCCGTAATTAAATTCATCACGGGTTAAATTAAATTACAATATGGCTATAAATTTACGCACTTCCTTATATAGTATACGGCGAATATTACTATTATTGTATCTCCACCACCTGCCATATTGATACAATACACATTCTACGTTAGTAAATGTCGAATCACGTGCTACAGCGACCCATTAGTCTAGTACATTAAGCATTAGCTAATGCTGAAGCGCTGTAGCGCTGATAGTGTCTAAACTATTACACACACACACAAATATACATATTACGCTTGCAGGCACGAAATTCGATTTAATGTAGCTTAAAATTACACGGCCGGGAGGATGCTAGAGTGTAATTTACCAATTAATTACACTAGCGTTAAATATCCCCTTGTCATTCTTTTGCTGTAAATTCAATGATTTTAGTCGGTAATACATAAATGTATTATGCAGTACTATTTATTGAAATACGATTGTCCGCTAACATCTGACTGCCTCGTTGGTCTAGAGGTTGCCAACGCGACTGCTGATCAAGAGTTGTTGGGTTCGATGCCCGGATCGGATACCTACTCTTGAATTTTTCTAACGTACAATTTCTAGTAATAGCTTGGTGTCTGGATTTGTACCCGGCATGTGTCAATAGGCTCACCACTCTTCCCTGGTAGGACGTGGAATATACATACAGGTGAGACATGGGAGTTGACTACACTTACCCCTGCTGCTTACCCCTTGTCTGCATAAGTAAATATATATATATATATATATATATATAAATTATACCTTCGAGTACAGGTATACACCGACTATATTTAACACTCTACATAACTTTTATACACTAGACAAGTACTATACCGACCCATTAACTCACCTTTACTCACCATTTACCTTAATACATTCAGATTATTTATGCTTCTTCGTAGTGTCTTTTCTCGTGTCACGGGTTAACATTATAGGACAGTACAAAGTCAATGCATAATTTACGAAAATAACCATAATACAAGAAAACCTTTTTGACAGAAACATTTTCTTAAAATATTTCCGCTTGTAAAATACAAGTCAAAAATAATTTATGTTTTCTGAAATTTAATATCACTGCTTATTTTCTTAACGTAAAGAAAGTGCTCTTAGAGTCACACTCGACCTATTTAAACACGGATACGCCGCGCGCTCCACCTGCATAGCGCATTCAACTTATTTTTTGTATGCTTATTTTTAATGACATTATCTACCGACCTATATCTATCTACCTATCTACGTACCTATGTCCGCCTGTAGCTAGCTTGACCAATGAGGTCAGGTACTGGCCGATGAGATGGCCAGAATGGACCGCATCCGGTATGAGTAAAAGACGGTGAATGCAGGAGCACGTCAGGTTTGTTAGGGAAGACATATATTTGGCTCTCGATGTTCTGCTACCTCGTAATGGAACAGTCGTGATGGTATGACAATAATAAAAATCTATACATATTCCAGTTCGTTATACTAGTTGCATTTTAATGTAGTTTGCAGTAGAATAGTATTCAGCACGAAAAGTATACAGCGGTTCTATTTCATTACATTAAAATATTACCTGTCTCGATATCGAAGAAGTGGACTTCGAAGTTTTATACAACTCATATGAGATTGTGTTAGAAGACGCCACCCATATTGAAGCGTGGCTCTCGATGAGGCATTTGAAGACTATGTCCCCACAGAGCAGCCTTATTCTGAGGGTTGTGAAAGTATGCGAGCGGATTATAGTAATCCTCAAGGTAGGGTATCGTTCGGTTTGAAGCAATGCGACTGCGACGCTACCCGTCCTCGTACCTGTAAAAGCGGATAGGCGTGGGTCTTTTCTTTTCGTGTGAAAGCTTATATCTGACGGCTCATGGCACGTCAGACTAACAGATTATTTATGCCTACAGCCTCAACTAGCTAGAATTTTATTTATGTTAATGTATTTAGTTTCATCCGGGTGGACTACATGTTTCATAATATTTACGGCACGTTAGAGTCCCAGGGTGTATAAATAGCGTAATAACATCATGCCTGTTATCCCCGAAGAGGTACGCAGAGGAGTGTAGAACACTCCCACAATTCACCAGTTACGTGTACGTCTCACTATGGAATAGGTGGTGAGCCTATGGCCATTGCACCGGGCACAAATCCATACTCCGAGCCTCTACTAGAAAATCTAAATTAGAAAAATTCTATAGTGCCCGATCCGGGAATCGAACCCAGGACCTCCTGATCGGCAGTTGCGCGTGCAACCAACACGACCAACGAGGCATTTGCTATATTGTGCGATAAATAATTAAGTACATACACATATGAGGTCGGTGATTTTCATATAAATGTATTAAGGGTTCAAAGGGAAAGGTTGGATTAACCCGATGGTTAAATGAAATAACCAATTTATTCATTTCCATACTGTTGCGGTTAATGGGATTTTGATTACTTATAAGGATTTGTGTAATTTTTTTTCAATAATTCGCTCATTTGCTGGTTAAAGTGATATTAAAAATTTCATCAAAGCGCAATTTTTTTTTCGCTGTCGTTTTTGAAACAAAAATAATAATATCGATACGACAAAAATTTGAAAATTTTGAAACTTGGTGGATTAATTAAATTAAAATTATCCACCGTCAGACTTCTTACCAATATATTGATAGTGTGATTAATTACCGTTTGCAAGGGTTACGAAACCGATTTGTCCTTATAGATATTTCTAACATACAGTGTTGCTTAATCATAAGTAAAATATAGACGTATTGTAATATAAATTTTCGGGCATGTCGTACAATGTGTTCAATTTTATAACAAATAAACGACATTTAAGTTTTAAAGTATGCATGGTGCATGTACGTCTGTTAATATCATTCATGCATATGCATCTAGATGTTTTGTGTTGGATCTACCTATTGTGTACTATAATGACTACAGGCCACTGTGCCTGTTGTTTTGGATAATAGATTAATTTGTATTCAGGTTGCGAGTGGGTACAGTGACGAACATTGAGGAGCTGGTGTTCTGAGCACAATTACAAGTCTTAATATTTACCAACTGGCGCGGCGTGCAGACAGCGTACACATTTAGCTAAATACTAGAGAGCACTCTGAATTCAATAAAATTATCCTATTAGTTCTCGTACATATGAGGCTTGTCTTCTCAACTATTATTTTGTTAGTGCTTGTTTAAGGCTACATATTTTATTTACGAATTTCGCATACTTACATAATAAATAACGAACGAAAAACATCCATCTCATACTATAAGGTTAGGTTTAATAAGCTTCGCGCGTTCCTTTCTTCTCCCATTTAGGTATATTATATTACTTAATAAAATATCTTTTTACTTCGAATAGTTTCTCATTTATCTACGTTTTATTCTTGGCAAAATATTCAATATCAATTTCTCAGTATCACTTCATGTACTATTTCTTTGGTATGTGCTCTTTAAGGTTGTTAATAAAATCAAAATCATCAGTTTACGTGATCGTCATAATCGTTATTGAACTTTTTATCGTTCCACTGTCGAATACCCGTCTCATTTCAGAATGAGAAGTGTATGAAAGGTGTTCTATGAAAGACGAAATTTTAATTTTAATGACACATCTTTTATATCTAGGTATATGTTCAAGATTGGGCAAATTAAATTAGGTACATTGAAGTAAGTACATTTTTTTAGTGGCAATTTTTTTGTAAATACAAAATTATCAACATTACTATATCATCACACCAGGGTATTGACGGAGTAGCCAACAAGCACGGAATGCTATATATCTCTACCCTTACAGACCTGAAATGCATTCCACATCTGTAAGTCTCTTCATACATACTTCTCTACTGTAGCAAACATTACATTTGTACTAACACTCATTTGAAAAGCATATGCCAAACCGAGGACCCAATGATTACTTCGTTTACTAGCCGCGCTCATGCAATGACCGTCGAGGGATGAGCACAATTTGATGCTGTTTTAGACAATACGTGGTAAGCGTGCCACGCATACATCATTCATACGTAACACGCGTCTCCAGTCCCCGCACGTTCGCGTCTAATTAGCGGTAAGCAAGCGTTACCGCTAATTGTTCCCGTGCGACTCGAACTAGACGATACGACACGATGTGTTTTCTGTAAGTAATGTTTTCTGAGCAAATTTAAGCATTAACATCAAGGTGAAGTGTTATTGCGTGATGTTTCGTTAGCTGTTGTCTCCATTGTATACATTTAGAGCTGTAATGTAATTCGTGTTGGCTTAAATAAATGTGTTGTGGCGTAAAATGTTTAAACAGGCTATATACATGCGTTGTGTTTGCCAAACTTTTTTATTAGATATGTGATTAAAATGTTAATGTGACAAAATGTTAATTTCTATGAATAATCTGTTCATAAAACAATTTAACGTTATCTAGTTCTTTTGGAATAGCATAATGACTGCCTGGTTGATCGTGTTGATTGCAAGTGCGACTGCCGATCGGGAAGTCCTGGGTTCAATTCGCGGGTCGGACACTTTCTAGTACTGTAGTAGTAGCATTTTCTAGTAGTGGCTCGGAGTCTGGATATGAGCCCGGTGTATGGCAATAAGCTTACCACCTATTCCATAGTGGCACGTAAACGTAACTGGTGAAACGTGGGAGTGTTCTACATTCCTCTGCCTATCTCTTCATGAATTACAGGCGTGATATTACGTAGAATATTATAATGGTATTAGTGATATAAATATCGTAATGTACTTTTCTCTTTGATGATACCAGTTACAGCTCTCAAAACACTTTTCAATGGTAGTGTACACTGTGCTTCATAGGCCAATATTTTCTGTAACTCAATAGGAGGGTATTTTCTATACCCGAAGATCCGAAGAGGAAATAAAATAGCGTTACTCACACATTTTATTTGCCGCTTCAAAATGGAATTTTAGCTCCTTCATTCCGGACCATTTCCTTTACACAAGTAAGTTCTTACCAAAACAGCGCTACGGCATTAGAAAGTACACTACATTAAGGTTCTTTTCTGTTCACTAGAACTCGGAAATGAGACTTATGTTGGCGTATATCAGTGATAGTTAAGTATTCCAGATTTGAACTTTCACTCCGATAGTTTTCAATACAAATTCTGGTACGAGCTTCTAGGCTTAAGAGCTTAAATTTATCTCACTATTAGTGTAAAGAAGAACTTCATGAAGAAACCAGAATACCTAAACGTTGCCTAATGCATGATGGTATCTGCCGACTTACAAACACCTTTAAAGTACCTAGAGATAGGATAGCCAAGACAATTAATCAGGAACGAGAGATAGAAACAAAAAGCTTTTATTCAATATTTTGTCTCTAGTATATTAATATCTTATCTAGTATATTTCAAACAAATGTTTGTACTTACGAGTACCTATTGATATCTTCGAAGAACCTTTCTATGCAACTTATAGAACAAAAGATGCGAAGTTTATGTCAGTAGGAGCTATAGAGCCAAAGTTTTATTCAG
>DWTO01001906.1:0-15062 GCA_018244755.1 Jemadia pseudognetus
GGATTTGCTTTCAATATTAGCCGTCGGCCGCCGAGGGCAGGCCCATTCCGTTCCGCCCGTACCTTTTTTATTATTTTGTCGCATCGTTTTGGCTCCAAATGGAATCATTCCGCCATCTACATTTTTATTTTTCAATTGCTCTCCGATTAGTGGGATTAGCCGATATCGCTTTTCGATTCTTTGCTCCTTTTGGTGGAGCTTTCGCGGACTAACGCCGCGCCCTGCGAGGCTCTAATGGCCGAGGGCCGCTATTGAAATCATTCCGTAATTATTTGTGAACCATTGACGTCGCACGTTAAAAGCGGATGAGTTGTTTGCGCCCTTATCGGAGAGTCAATTCTGAATTTTTATTATTTGCTTCCATATAATTAGAGAACGTTATCATTTGTTCACGGTTTCGTTACTACTTACACAAGCACGCGTGCGCTCGCCGTTCCCGCGCGTCACTGCAACTATCTTTATGGCAGCAAACACTAATGTTGTTTTTTTTATTTTATCAAGGATTGCCGTAGTCACTGAGGTCCGGGGTCTACATGCGCGAGTGTACGTACGAACGATATCATATCAACCCTGTGGCGTTATATTATATTTACTCTCAGCCAACACAGCCTTCTCGTACGGTACAGCCAGCGAGAGAAGTGGATGAATGTTTTCCTAAGACGTTGTACTATGATATATGATCGACTCATATTTATGGTTATTCATAGTGACTTTTCTCATTGCAAGTACTGATGATAGTTTCGACGTAGGCCTTAATTTTTTAAAGTAATTAAAAAAAGAAGGCATTTTTCAATAGGGGTATTAATACGAATGGATAATACCAATGTTCGACCATCGAATTCATTATATTAAATCATTATTAGCCGCGTAAGACAACAAAGCTGAGTACTTCAATATTCAGAAAATTATAAAGCGTACACCAGCCTCGGTACACGTGTGTCGAGGTAACGGCGTCACAATATAAACATACTAACAAACAGGTATGTAACCATGTCAATAGTTAACTGAACGAGGGCTAGGTTTTGGGTGGAAAGGATCAAAATGGGATTAGAGGAACGACAACCAATCAAGGGTAACTGGACTGCTATACCTACACGAAATAAATGCGGCACATAAAACTTAAAAACGTCTTATGTAAAATGGACCGTAACGTGTGAGAATAGAGTCGAAATTTTGTTGAGGTGGGTAGTTTATTGATGTTTTGTTTCGGAGGGAGGGCAGATGGATGAGAAGGGGGAAAGTAGCGAGTGCAGCCTCCGCAGACAATCTTACAAGTTAATTGTGTTCCGTGCCTGGAGCTGCCTGACTACAAAATAATATCTCACTCAGTACGTTGATATATACCGCTCTCTTGTTTGCAGCCATCACTGGAGGTACACAGATGTACACTATGTACCCAACGTTTGTGTTGAGACGAACTACAAGTTTCTAGACAAAGCTTATATCAACTTCAACTTATTACAGCTTATAACAAAGTATGCAACATGGTACAAAGGTTATGTACGATTACAATTTTCATTAATTTTCATTATTTCATACCTTCGTTATGATAAAAGTTGTCGAAATGTAATATCGACTGTATTAAAATTATGTAAAGAAAAATTTTATAAAATCTTCACAACATACAGTTAAACGTGACTTAATATATAGTTTAACTACGATTTTATTACTATATTATATTAGTGCAATCAATGTGGATTTATATTATAGCTACAGTTCAGCATATAAATTAATGTCATTTTACGACTAATGTCAAGAGTTTTTAATAACTTTTTATCGACTCAGAATCTCATGGAGCAAACAACATCCAATCCGAGCGCCGCTGTGGTTTAAATTAAGAATGTTAACTCACGACTTCCGACAGACCTCTCGATTAAGTAATATTGTACGAATCTTACAATATGTATTAAATTCATTAAATGGAAGCAGGAATGTTGTAATTATTAGCACGATTTTTTTTTGTTACTAGTAAAAAGATCTATATTATTATATAATCGTAATCAAAAAGAACAACATTCCTCAAATAGCAAAGCCTTTTCAATGTATTTATTAAAAATGCCCCACCATTTAAGATGCTTCAAATCAAAACGATTCTTAATGTTTCGTTGAAATGTGCCTTATATTTGCGCAACCCGCAATAAATCTGAGCCGTAGTGTATTTATTTACTATTCGCCCCTCGCCTCCCCAGAACCTCACATTTTACATACATATCTGTACACAACAACAGTGACTACATTGAGTAGTGTGCTTTGTGCTGGAAAATGGAAATTGCTGTGAAATTAATGTTGATGTGAATTAAGATGTTGCCTGTATATTGAGATATTGGTCGGTACAGAATATTTAGGAAAACACGATTGAATGTGTTGAATCAATAACGACAAGTATAACATAGTTAGGTTTATGATTTTTAAACGGATCGACGATTTTTGTGTTGTTTAAGGCCTTTGAAGTACGATACCAGAAAAAAACTGTAGTACGTTTTGTGATGTATGAACTTTTGTAACGATGTTGCCCTTCACCAATTAAATATATTTAACTCTAGTTATTAACTATAATTAGATCAATAATTAACTATATCTACCACTAATTAACTATATTTAACCGTTTTATAAAAATGACATCGAATTAATATCGCATTTTTTAAAAGGGCAACATTCTATTGAAATTATCTGACAGATAGCTTTTGGTTGTGAGCAAATATTTCTGTAAAATTAATTGGAAGCCTAAGACTACTTAAAACATTGTTAATTCGTAGTAAAACACAGGTTATACAGGTTTCAGGTAATTACAAAAACATTAAATAAGCCCTGTCTAAATAATAGATGACAAAGGTATAAATAATTTTAATTTATTTCCATATCCAAAATATAAACATGTGTATTAATTCGTGAAATATTTCTACGATCGACATCAAATCGATTTCTCGGCGATAGGTACTGCACGATAAGAAATTGTTTTCTTATCAATAAGACAACATGGTATTTAAAATTCGGTTTGCATTTCTTTATCTTGGAACAAGGATGAAGTACTTTGATCTGAGTGTGTCTGCTTACCCCGCCATTTTAACGAAATATAAAAATGGAGGAACTAATCTGAACAGGAAAAAAATTTATAATGTACTCTAAATGGAATCTAAAAGATATTCCAAATGAAGGATATACCTACGGGTAACCAAACATGGAATAATTTGAGACTTTGCCATAGTCTTCTTGAACATTCATTATCCCACCCGTCACGTTACATTTCAATGTAATCAAGTACACTAAAGTACAATAAGTTCATATAATATAATAAGTTCATAAAATCCTTACTAAAATGCTGTTATGTGATATGAAAACATTCGAGTGGCGGTCTGAGGAGGGACGGGCGCGAAAATGAAGATTTACGAGCGAGGCATAACGAGCGCTAGATGAGGCGTGAACAACCCAATTCGGTTATTATACCTACACACACGAACAGTAACATTTTACATTACTAAGTACATATATGTTAGTGTTAGAAAATATTATTATTAAATTGTCTCTAATCAAGCCTTAAATATCTCAGTCCTTACAAGCTCGACGTGATTCTTATATGTATAAAATACAACAAGAACCGGAGCATGCTTAAAGAGAGTTATGAATGTTCATAGCTCGCTTCAGACACGAATAGAGTGATTGATGCTTTTCGTACACCCACTTCGGTTTCAGGGACTTCTAACTCGCCCGTCAGCCTAAATATTTGAAAGTATCGTCGCATACAATGCGTTTGAAAACCAAATCAAATGTAAGAGTAACAAAATCATGAACGTAAAACTATTAGCAATATGGTAACAATAAGGTGTATGGTTCTGGCTTCAACTCTTGTGCATCTTACGTCTGAGAATGGGTCTCTTGACACTACTGGGTGTGAAGTGTACTCGACCAGCTGCTGCTGCTGTACTGCTCGATGCGATTCGGTGTAGTTTCATATTATATCAATTTAATGTTCGTTTTATACTGTAAGACCTTTATACAAACTTTAAGGAATAACGAAATGTATTCGTAGAATAAAAAGGCTCTATTGGTAATAAAAAAATCCTTTATTTTTAAGTCGTACATTGTGCTTCATAACATATAATACACGCTCCATTTTGCGCGTTACTCTCAATTGATAATTATATAGAGCTTTATTTAAAGGATATTGGATATGAAGAGTTGAATATCAAGCTAGGTGGCGTTCTATAAGATTGTCCTATGCCCAACAGTGGGCAGAAATAGTCTGATGATGATGATAAGCTTGTTAAAAATTATGGAAATATTTCAGATTTCTATATGATTCTACTGTGCTCTGTTACCGAAAAACGAAAAAGAAATAATACGCAAACATTATTAAACATACAAGTATTACAACGACGCTCACAATATACTATTAAGTTACATTCTAATTGAAGAAAGTTGTGTTTTTAATTCTGATAACGCTCTAGTTTTGCGAAATTCGATGGTATTTAGATTTAACAACAACCAGCATTATAGAAGGGTTACAGACAGCGGGTGGCGCCGCGGTGCGGCGGGAGGCGTAACTAATTTCAGGATTAAGCACATTTGCAAATGTAATTTGTATTCATTAAACCGCACGTACCGCGTACGTGGTACTTCCATAGTGATTTTAAATTTCAAGGCAATTCGAGCCATGAAAGTCAGATGAAATGCTAACGAACTTTATCGTTACATATTTTAATTAGTAAATAAAGTATCATAGTTTCAATAAATAATAGCAGCTGTTTTATTTTTCGGAGTGACAATGACAAATTTAAAGTCAAGAACACATAGAGCTGATAACTTAACCCCGAAAAGCAGTGATGGACTGAAGTCATTGGTGGTTGAGAGCAATTGACAAATTTTCGCCAATTTCCGTGCTTCAATACTTCAAGCGCATCAATGTGGAATAAAATTATCAATTACTTCATTAAAAAACGCTTTCGAGGAGGTATAAAACTTTCGACAGAAAGGTTATAACAAACTTCATAAATATAATATAATCATTTTCTGAACTTAAATCATTCGCATCGGACAACGGTTTATGGGAATAATAGTGTTTTTTATTGCAATCGAAATTAATTCTTTAAATTATACCAGGAGTAAGGTAAGCTGCGCAAATGTTATGTCCTTGCTTAGCAATTTAGAATTTATATGTAACAGCGTAATAAAATACATATTGCAAGGACTGCAATAATGACGCGCGTGAGCACAGTTCAAAGTAATCGTATAAAATGTACTGGAAAAAATTCTATCAAGGAACCGGATAACATTACTATTTAAGTCCAACGTCAGAAACAACACATTTTGAAATGTTTTTTTAAGTGTGCCTTCTTTCTGAATTCAAACATAAAATCTTGACTGAATAATAGGTAATTCGTTTGTCCCTTTTCATTAAATAAAGTGCTTATAATAGTGATCTTCTCTACACCGCTGCAACAGACTACGCGCACACTGATATCGCGTCTCAATTTTTATTGTGCCGTCACTCACAAGCGACAGGAGCTAATAGAATTAAATCGGGAGCGTCGCTGCGCTGTTATGTGGAAAATAATAACAGCGAATGCTATCAGAGTTTTCACGCGCCGATGGCAGGGGTTTCTTGATCTCATCTAATGGAAATCCAGCCAATGATAATCTGTTTTCTACACCATTAATCCTGAACTAAGTCTGAGTACAATCTGTGGCGTCTCGGGAGTGCGCGCCGAGTTTTATGCCGTCGTTAAGGTCCGCAATTTGTGGAGTCGGGCCGTTAAGGAGCGCCTCGCCCTTCTTCGCCACGAATCCTAATTCCGTCCGTGGACTTTCTTAATCTTACGATATCGGGCTCTAGGTAATTGTTTCAAAATTGTTACCCAGATAGTGCTCTAGTGTTACATTTACGTGTAGCGTGCCTTTACGTACATGTTGAATACATAAATTTGACGTGGTTACACTATTATTGAATGAAATTACAACTGAAACTAGGCGATTATTTAACTTGACCTTTTTATCGCATTGAAGACTTCCAATGATTTTAGTAACTAATAATATACCAGTGAAATTTCTCTACATTTTTATCCCTGAATTCCCGTTAGCAACATCATTAGAACAATAGCGTGGAAAATCTATTTAATAATAGTAAAAGCAGTAGTAAAATGTAGGTATTTATCTTCAAAATTCCTTCGGGGCTTTGATCCCAGAATTACAAACTAAATTCAAGGCGTATAAAATTCGTAGCGCCGTAGCTACGCTACGACACTGAAATATATATTTTAAAGATTAATAACAAGTTTTAATGAACCGCGCTTCTAAACTCTTAACTAACGATGAAGAATAAATTAATTCCATTGACTTGAACGTTTGTATAATTTATATGACTATATCTCCGTATATTATAATCACAGCATTGTACCTATTCATTACAAGCAATCTTTATTAAAAAAACAATTATGTACTTACATACCTCGTCACTTATATACATAAAAAACACGCGAATTATATCAAAAATTAAATAACCGCATAGGAAACGACTTGCCGCTTTAATAAACAAATGATTAGTAATGAAAATGAAGCGAAATTTATATAATATATAGTACCTTATTACGAAATTATCGCGAAAGAAACTAAATATTGCATATAACCATTTATTCAATAATCGTCTTGAAATCCTTTCATTGTTTATTTTAAAATTTAATAGTGAACGAATCGACATTAGCTCCGAAACTAATCGGTGTCTAAGTAATAACCAAGAGCAAGAAGCTTACGGATTACGGTTAATCCATTGCAGTCATTAAGACGCTGGGCCCCCCCCCCCCCCTGCTTACTCCTGTACAAGCTGCTATAATTATATTTTCCTTTCCTAACCTGTTTGCGTAATTATAGTAGCGTAAGAATAAGTTATCTGTAATCGTATATCTATGGATTTTTATATACAGTATATTTCCCTAATCCTCCTGTTTCAGAACAGTGTATACTGTAGCCACTAGTAAAATGACTATCAACAAAATATAACGCTAGAATCCCTATAAAATATCAATTTAAGATCCATTATATGTTAAGTACGTAACTAGTAAGAGCGAAAGGCTGGACTCGGACAGATTACGGTTCATCCATTGCGGTCATTAAGACAAATCACCCACCTCGTTTCACCCCAGTCGCCCCCACCGAGCGCTTTTTAATTCCACTTCTCTCCTCCAATTGCCATTCTTGCAATAAATACAATAAAAATCCCCTTACAGAATATCTAGTAAATATGAAGACATTTCATTCCGCTTTTCATCCGTAATATCCTCGCTAATTCATGTTCAACTTACGTTTATGTAATAATTCTTATCAATTTTAATTGTTAACAAAAATGTACATTGAAAGAAAATGGACTCTACAATTTTCTCTAATACTTCGCTCTAATACTCATCTCTACTATATGGAGTAAGTAGCCAGTGAGAGCAAAAGGTTGGACGGATTACGGTTCATCCATTGTGGTCATTAAGACACATCGCCCCCCCAGCTCCCCCGCTGCCACCACCAACCGCTTTTTAATTCAACTTTCCTCCTACAATTTGGATGATTACTTTCGTTTTTATTATGCTCGGTGGCCGTACCCGCTCCTTTCTTTAAGTATATTGATACTGAAGCGCCTGTTTCTGTACTCGAGCGTTCGCATAGATTATACTTTGTTTTCGGCTTCGCTTGTTAAGTGTTGTAATTTTGAAAAGCAATTTGTTGAAATATTCGTATGACTCCTTTTCATCTTTCGCGCCAATGACCATTATCTGCAGACAGACAGATCAGTAACTATTGTGTTGAACTATGTATTTAGATATTGCTTTCTTATGTTTATAATAATACTATTTTATTATAATATTCAGATTTGTTCAATAAAAAAAATTGTTTTTTAGTAATCATGTTTTGTAAACGTATTATATAGTTGATGGTGACAAGTTGAAACCTACATATATCAAACAATAAACATATTAAAAACACATGTATACATATGTATATGTCCTAATTCGAAAAAACTACCTACTATGAAAATAATTGTACCTAAGATGAATATAGAAATATTGATAGCATTCATATCTAAGACAATAATATTTGGATAATTTTAGGTAAATTTTGTGTATATATGATGCCACCAACGTCTCTACAAACACTCTCAAGTTAATTGCACGCTGTAGAGATGACTCACGTTACCTGTAATATGATTATATCTCGGTTTTTAGTCGATAAACAAATCTAAATCTCTGATGTAGATTTCTTAAGGAAATGACATATGAATTCTGTTCATGTGTCATTTCCTTATACTACTTTGATATGAAACGAATTATTAAATGCCAATATAAATAACTAGAAGTTTTAATATATCAGATAGTCACCAATATACTAGAAATTTTCTGCCATTGGGTAACGTAGGCACATAATAAAAAATCCTAGGACGTAGAGTAAATGTAAAAACAAAACGAAGTATCACTAAAAGTCTCGTATAATAAATATAAATATTGTGATATGGAAAACACTGACATATAATTAGTGAAGTCGAAGGTACGAGTATTGTCAATAGGCTCTGGCAGTGAATTCGGGGCGGCGGATCGCGTCGGCAACACGACATCATCAAATCAACATTTGCAGATTCGCGAAGCTTTCCCTGGGAGATTTAGAGGTGGAAGGAAAATAAAAAAGTTCGTAGAGGAATCCAACTTGATCCCTGTTGCCTTTATGGTAATGCCGGGATGCGTGTATTCGACTATTCAATTTATATTTTTCTTCCCTTCGTCTTATATCTTTTGGTGCGAAATTATCTATCCTTCGAATTTCGTTTCGCACTGTATTGTATACGGGATTCGATGTTTGCGAATAAGGTACGACTTTGCCTGAAAATATCACGGATAACCGCGGTGGATTGGCTTTGTTTCCGACTTCAAAGAAGTTTTCCTCGGAGAAATATTTTGTGTATAAATTCGCTCGGTTGCTGGAAGCCGACGGAGTTGAAACAAACTTCTTTGGAATATTGCACTCGCTCCGCGGCCGGAATTTACTGTTGGAACACCTTAAGCACTATTTCAGAACGTTCTGGCAGACGCGGCGTAACCCAATTAGGGAATAAAGTTACGCTGTATTGACTACCTCTGGATAAGAAAACAATACGATAACTCGACAAAACACTTATTAAGCATCAGTTCCACGCAGGGAGGTCCGGGTTCAATTCTTCGACATTAAACGTCACAATACAATTTTTAATTACCTATTTTTAATTTGGGTGCTTAAAAACTTATATATATATAGATCTTCTATGTAAATATAAGTATAAATTATTACGTGGTAGTTTATATATGAGATAATGTACCTACCTAACAATCATTTACCTATGCCATGGTTAAATTGGTCGATGAACTAGTTACCGATAAATCTTTATGAAAAACAAATTAGTCTTGTAAAGCGCTTGACATTTTGTGCCAAAATGCCCCTATACAAGTAGGCATCTTCAAATTTAACGTCGTTCCTCCTCATGAATAAATCATAAGAAGTAAGCGGGGCTCGACGCCTTTATAATTCTACATAATACATTAAAACGGCGTACAGATTGCCTCCTGCTTTAATAATATAAACTTAATGGGTATTATTACCATGTGGAACGGTGGAAGTTTGTTGCGCACAAAATACCCACGTTTGTAATATGTTTGTTCATGCATACATATTTATAACTTTAACATTGTTAAGTATTTTGTTTGTGGATTTCTGTTTTTGACAACGTAGGTACTGGAAAATTATGCCTCAAACGTATTATATAAATAATTGATTTCATCAAGTTATACTGTAATACCTATTTTGTATGTGTAACTTTCATTTCATGATGCGATAATAATAATTGAACTAATCTTCATCTTAATAAACAATTCTGTATTTCTAATACTTACATAAGCGGAAAATAACAGAATATTCATAATTTATTTAAAATAGTAATAACTTTATTAACATATTATATTAAATAATATAATTTTTTTTATTCTTCATGATACGTATCCAAAAATATTATATGATCTTAGAAACCAACCATGAATTTTGATTCCCAATACTACTAAAGATAATTTTTTATGTTTCAAATCAAAAGCAACGAAAACCTATATTCTAATGAAACCCTTACGTCTGCTTGCGATTCACGGCGATAATAAAAAAGTAATCCCCAACACGATCGAAAAAACATATATGCAATAGAACAAATGACATACTCAATTTATTTTATGAAAACTATGATACCTTTGTTCTGCTGTCAATTTAAAAAAAATCGTATTGAAACACTTTTCATTGCGCATTAATACATACGTGTTTTCATCCCAGGTTCCTTACGGACTAAGCAGAAAATATCGAGTGCTAAATATTTCTATCCTTACCACTCTGCAGTACTCCTACATTAATCTCTCTTTTCATACATACCCGCCGGTTTCGAGGATGTCTGACTCCCTCATCGTGCATTGAATTGTGTACAGCCAAAACAGCAATAGATACTGTCAAAAGTAAAAACTCTACTGTTTAAAAAGTCAATGAGTCTATGAATAACATCATTTGCCGTAGAACGGAACGTGCCGGCTCGCAGTAATCTTAAATAATGACTTCCATATGTCTTTCGGACTATTCACGTGAATTAAACACTTACCATACATTTTGTAACATCGCGTATTACCTATTAATTCATTGTTACATTTAATAGAATGCACAGGTAATACGTATTACTTTTTACATTTCTTGAAAAATAGTGTGACATTGTAACTTATTATACTAAAACAAAAAAACATTAGATACCTGATAGAGACATTCCAGTACCACAGAAATAGTGACTCTACAGTCGTGAATAGTGTACTTTACAATAATAAATACAATTGCATTTGTGATGTAAATAAAATGAATACAGGTAACATGCACTAAAGATTTTATAAAAGTGTATAATGTACTTAATGCTCTAGCCGTAACCTGCATGCTCAGTATAAGGTTAAGGACTCAACCCCTTTTGGGATGCCTCTGTCCAGCAGTGGACTGAAACAGCGTAATGATGTACTCGTACATGTGGTACACAAATTTCTATGATCAATAAATCGTCCATGAATCGTAAGTATCATGAATCCTCCGGTTCGCGTCAACCGGTTAACACATCCTTAAACCGAAATAAGAACTGTTTTAATGTCAATTGCTTCAGTAAAAACAAGTCTAGTAATTATTTCCCTCCTTTGGATAAATCATTAATCGTTATAATTAACGACAACTTATGACTAAATCCATTCTTTATTCTATACATAATATCAAAATTATTAACGGATAACTATCAATGGAAAACCCGATATGGTAATATTTTAATTATTTATCTACTTATACGTAAGCAGATAATTGAATTGTACATATTTTTCGTGATAAGCTGTTAAACTGCTTAAGCATGTTATCCCGCTGTCAATATAACACGTAATCAATCACACACCTTATCGTCGCCCGCCTATGCTTTGGGCCGCAACAAAACTTGTCTTCAATACTTCACTTATAATAATATTCGTTAAAAAAACGCCACTGTAAAATACTTCAATTATGTTCAGAATCACATTACTTTACAATTAACTTTAATAACATCCAGGTTAATATACCACCAGTGTACCATTTAACCATATATAACGCGTGTATTTTACCGAAGAGGTAGACAGAGGAGTTTAGTACTCCCATGTATTCTCTTGTTATGTTTTACGCCCCAAGGAATATAAGGTAAGCCTATTGCTATACACCATATAAAAGCACTTAATGTTCCCCGAAGATACCATTATTCTCACTTAAAAAACGGCTTCTATACAGCGGCACGTTTTTAAAAACCGCTTCCTAAAACGGCAATATATCGACATTTATTTGGCAGCTTTGATTTTGCAGTCGGGTGAGCCTTTTTAATATATCGAGTGTTTCAGTGCAATACACCGCGCTGTTTACAGTGGGGGGTCGGGGGTTGGGGTTGGGGGCAAGATGGCGGCGTCGCCAAGGCAACGGTGCACTCTCTTCCTTAATCGACCGTCGCAGCCTTCGACCCTTCCCGAGCGACTCGTTTATGTAAGTTGTATTGCACTTTTCAAAAGGGACATGAAATACGTTAACTTTATATTATCCGCTGTTTGCGCGTTAAAAGGTTATTGACTGCTAATACGTAAATCTTAATGCCTACGTAATAATACTGCTTACGAGTAAAGAGCAAACGAAACAATATTCAGTTAAAGAGATATTGATTCAACTTTTTGGACTTGTGGAATGGACTAAAAAAACTTCAATGCTCAATTGAGTAAGTTTACGTGTGAATGTTGGTCTGAATATAGAGTTTGTGTAATTTTTACTTTAGAAAGAGCATCGTACCATTAATTCTGTTTAACAACATGTTTGCCCTTCACTAGGAAATCACTGAAATGTAAAACACCTAGTTATAACATGAAACACAGCGTTTCAGAAAAAACCAAAATCTCTATATGTAAAATACTTCAGTGGGGTTTATCTTAGGTTTGTATAAGGTATTTATTGCATACATGTTTTGTGGAGTTGTTCGAATTAATAGGGTATATTGAGTCACGTAAGTTTTAATAGGCTTAAGTTTAATTGTGTCTTTAATGTCCGCGTTAAGCCAGCCGTCCGCTTAATAGCTCGTTGGATATGTGTGACGGGAATATTGCAGACACTGTGTGTACATAATTGTAGGTACAAGAAATGTATCTAACTCACTTATTTACTATATATTTATTGTGCTATTTATTTAATACATCCATTAAGTAAGCAATATTTTAGTGCAGATTGCTTTCTTTTTAATTTAATTAGTTTGCATTTATCTGTGTATATAAATTATTAAATAAATATATACATCCCGTTACAGGTTGCAGATCTTAAGGCAGTAGGTATATACATTTGAAGTTCAAATGGCTCTTACCTTTACAGACATATATGTACAAGAGTTAAGTATACAAAAGCTATATTTATAATATGAAATTATAAAAAAAACACAAAATTTATTTACAGAAAATGCAATAGTATCTACGCTTATAGTATAACGTAACCACACGCCTGTAATCTCCAAAGAGGTAGGCAAAGGAGTGTAGTACAATCCCCCGCTATCCAACCCCACGTTTCATCAGTTACGTTTACGTTCCACTATGGAATAGGTGATGAGCCTATTGCCATACACCGGGCACATGGTCATCTCCGAGCCACTACTAGAATATCTAATTAAGAAAAATCTAATAATGCTTGATCCGGGATTCGAACCCAGAACCTCACAATCGACAGTTGCTCGTACCACCAACACGAGCACCGAGAAAGTCTACAGTATACAAGCAGCTTATATGTTAGTATAGATTCTGCAACATGTAATTAAATAGTATCAATAGACAAAGGACTCGAGGTAGTTAAATAAAATCGACCGAACTACCTCGCCTGGATTTCCAAACGAAGTGTAATCGTAGATCGCATGAAGAGTGTACTTGAGCGATCAGCGCAGAAGTGAGGTAATCCAGTGGCCGGTCGCTGCAGCGGATGGCAATAAAAAAGAGTTATAGCGAAGACGAAAAGGAAAGTCTCGTGTCTAAGGCGCTCGCGCCGTTAGTTAGGGATCAAGGGCTCAGCTCGCCAGCGATAATCATAATTTTTACTTACAAGAGCACAAGAGCATTAGGTGGCGGGCGCGCGACAAATCTTCCCTAACTGCGGGCCAACTTCGCGACTCCACTCGACCTCGTAGGTTACCTTCGGCCGTTATATATTTTGTTACATTCTAGTGTTCTCCCGCTATCTAACCTAGGGAAGACACATTTGTAATAATTATATCTATCGGACTTGAGCTAAAAAATTGTTGGCAATGAAATATATACATAGTTTTGCCCTCTAAATATGTAAGTAGCCGCTCTATGAGTTTTAGTCTACGTGAGTACCTATAGTATTGGCCCTTGATTGATAAACACTACCTAATGGCATTTTACCTTTTGCACCTTTTTTTTCTATCCATTTCATTCTCTAATAACTCATAAATTAATCAAATGCGGTGTAAGTGGATCTTTATGTAAACGGATCTGTAGGTACGTTTTACCATAACAATGATGTAACAAAAGAACATTTAATTGCTAAGCAAAAAATGCTTGCTCATGAATATTTTGTGCAAAGTTTTCGTATTTTTAGAAGTTTATGATGCTTCATTTGAACATATTTTTGATAGGTATGTTGAACCTGTAAAAAATTATATAGAAAATACTATACCTACCTACTTGCTAATTTGGTAGCGCATATGTTAAAACAGCAGCGATTCCCTTTAAACCCTTACCCCGGAGAAATAAGACCAAAATAACCGCTCATAGATGGGTATCTTCAACACCTCATACATCTTCAGTATGAGTAACTTTTTTAAGGATATACTTACGGACCATATTTCAATATACTAATACAGAATACCGAAATTACGGACAAGTCTCGGACATCGTAAACATTGACATTCAAAAGGGTAAGGTGTCCGCAGTCGCGTCACGTCACGTGAATGTGCGGACAAACAAGAACGACCAGTGCGTTACGCGACGCTATTGAGTGCTATTCAGAATATGTGGACACGTGGCTACGTGCCGGCCGCCGTGGAGACGACTGCACATAATAAATGTTTATAAAGATCATTATTTATATATTTTCTATTGGGAGTATTCTACATTCCCCTGCCTACCTCTTCGGAGATTACAGGCGTGATTTTACGTTTACGTTTTCTATGCACAATTCCAGTTTATAAAAAAAATCCGGGGAAATACAAGCATGTTGTGGTCTTTTATTTACAATTTAAATAAACTGACTGCCTCGTTGATCTTGTTATTTGCAAGTGCCACTGCTGATTGAGATGTCCGAGGCTTAAGTCCCGGATCTGGCACTATTGGATTTTTTAACTTAGTGTTTTTAACAGTGGCTCGTAGTCTGAATTTGGGCCCGGTGTGTGGCAATAGGCTCGCCACCTATTCCATAGTGGGATGTAAAAATATTTTCATGTTAAGAAAATGTCTCCACAGACGGCCTAGTGCGGAGCTCATAGCTCGCAGCGGATTTGTTTTACGCCG
>DWTO01001907.1:0-15060 GCA_018244755.1 Jemadia pseudognetus
GGCTCTATTCGATGTTCTAACTTAGATTTTCTCGTTGTGGCTCGAAGCCTGGAAAGGTGCCTGATGTATGGCCATATACTCGCCACCTATTCCCTGGTGGGACGTAAACATAACTGGTGAAACGTGGGGGTGTACTGCACTCCTCTGCCTACCTTTTTGGGGATTACAGACGTCATGTTACGTTTTTTAATTAACAAATAAACTTTGCCGTAATAAATTGACCTACGTATCTAAGTGTAAACAGATTTGTACACTCAACGTCATTTTTGCCAGATTGGAAATAGATTTAATTATATTGGAACATATTACATACAAACCGTGAGTGCGTCAATGTGCTTTCAACTACAAATTACAAATAGAATAACAAGAATTTTAATAACGTATATAATTAGAGATTAAATATTTAGATAATGAAGAAAAACCATGTCACGTCTGCATGGGTAGCGGTGTTTGGCACTATTTGGCACTCGCGTCTCTGTGCCTACCCCACAAGGTACCTGTCTTGATAATATAGTATTGTAAAAACATCACTGGTATATGATAGATATAATATTGTGTAATCTGTTGTAAACGTTAATTTGAACAAAGAAAAAGATGTAAGTTAAGTGGTCAGTTCTTCTTTCGATACTATGATCAAATTTTTATCTACAAAGAAGGCACAGATAAAAAATACTTATAGTATATATACATACGTACAACATACGTATGGTCACGATTATGTCCCCTGCGATTAGGAAGAGATTAAAGATTTCTGCAAGCTACGGTCCCGGCGGGCTTCTTTCGTCTATTATTCTTTCATTAACGTCAAAATACAAATCATTTATATATATTAGAAACTTACATAAAGTATATAGGTATATAAATCTTTTTATCTGCTTTTCTATATACGAGAATCGTTCAAAACGCAAATGAGATGTATGAATTTCCATTTATAACTTTGCGAGCCAAGTATCGCAAGCGGAGGACTTTTCAATTGCATCAACTTTGACTTTAAGCTCTTTCGTGCATACCTTACCTTTGATATTTTCTAATTTCCAGAAGCTCTGGAAATAACAGCCAGTTAAAATCACTGCATAATGGTTTGGAGAACTTTTGCGTTTTCCTCCTTATGCTGTCTACACTTTCCTTCACATCTGTGATCTATGTTGAATGTTGAAAAATTTCGATAAAACTTATCTTCATAAAACGTGTACGTATGTTTAAGATTCGAAGAATAACTATATTGTAGAATTAGAAGAAGATGTTTGACACCCGGTATCCCTGCCTAACCCATAAGGTAGTGTATTATTAACAACATTCTAATACACAAACCATACATATAACCATTAACTATTGTGTTAAGCGAATACAGTTGAACAATGAAGTTTAAATCTAAATCCATTAATTGCTATGAATGTAGTAAGTCGTTAATAGATATTGAATTTTATATCGCGAGTGTCCGTCTAATGGGAGCTTTGTCTATTCTATTATCCCTCGCTTCAATTTGGGTTAATTTCACGTTTTTGTTCCACTTTTAAATCTATCTAAAATTCTATATTCAAACGGATCTATTTTTTTACATTTTTGTATGAATCATCATAAACATCATCATGAATAATGATTGAATACTTTATCATATCACTGTTGGACACGGATCTTGTCTTAAAATGGAAAGGGTAAAGCTTATAGTCTACCACATTGACCAAATGTTGGTTACGAGATATTTTAAAATTGAGAACTATTCATTTATCCATTTATGTAGCGGTCAATCGATGTTAATATCTAAACATTTTTTACCTGTATCTTTCCTCGTAAAAGCAGTTAACATAAAAATTTACATACGTTCTACGTGTTGATTTGCATTGTTATACACAATGGGTCATAAAAATCTTTAAGGCAGACACAACATCGTAATTAATTGCTTGAGAATCATAAAACCTAGAGGCGATACATCACGCCAATCAGTAATCACGATATGTATTTCATTGCTTCTAACATTGGAGTGTCTCTATTTCACCACTTTCCGAACACCTTATTTTTGTCGCTTAAAAATAGTCCTTTGAACCCGGTATTCACGGTGAATATTCAGCTGGTTATAAATAAATGATTTGTCATTGAATTAGTTTTAATGTTACATAATATGATTATTAGTTTTAACCACGACCTCGCTGCGACCGGCGACAACACATGAAGAAAGAACCCGGATAATTCCACAAGTTATCTCGCTGTGCCGATAATACATATAATGTAGGTGAGTTAAGCTGGTACATATTTAATCATATATATAAATACTTGCGGAACGTATAATAGTAGGATATAATAAATTAGATTTGATGTAAATTCTTAAACCGATTCGCGCGCGTACAGACTGGAAGAAACACATACGGTACTCCTACAAGCTTCCTGCTCTAGGTTGATTGGTTGTAGCCATTTATTTTATCCATGAGCACGTTTGTATCTGGTTCGAGATTATTTGTTATCGTACAAATAATTTCATCGCCCGCGCGTCTGATATCACAAATATCGTGAGAAAATGGCAACCTGAGAGGTAGATAATTTGTATGCGATATGTTCACCTATCACAATATATTAAAAGCGTGATCAATAATGATTTTTTTTATGTTAAAACACATGGCGCACAAGCAGAGGGCCTATAGACATCAGCAACTTCAGAGGAGTCACCAATGTGATCCCTCCTTGGACATGTTTGAGTCTATTGCGTTATGAGTTTTATTACATCGCGTCTAACTTTCCAACAGAATCCCAGTTTCAATGGTTGCGGGATGTTTTATGTAGCTTTAAATAAATACATACATATCTTAATAATAATAATATAATAATATCTATACGGGGTAGGCAGAGAGCACCGAGTGCCAACTCTATCTTTACAGACGTGTCGCGCCTCCTGCACAACTAAATAAATAGCTTTAAATAAATAACATAATTATACATAATATGTAGTATCAACCCACGCCGCGATGCGTCAATGCAGTAGAGCGAAAGATGTAGTCCGTCATACTACATGCCTCGATAACTTGACTTTAAACACTAAAATTCACTTTACACACTAGTTTCATTCTGCAACGTATTAAACATATAATTTAATGAATTATATGTTCGATATTAAGATTTTAAATTTAATACAAAGTTTTAGATAACGAATATCTATTTGAATAAAAAACATTATCATTCCTCAGTCTGTTTAAAATTTTGATATTTCGTAACAATAATTCCATCAACCAAAGTGAAAAACCTAAATAAGATTATTTTCATAAAATAATATGTAATTAAGTTGACGAATTTCTCAGAAATTCGTCTTAAGTTATATTAATAATAATTGGATTTTTTTTCATTATACAAAATAACAATATTTATTAGCCACGTATTATGGGCATGAAGCTTTGTTTGAGCATGTTTTGGCACTAAAGACTCTTAATACTCTATCTCTCTCTCTCTAGGACCTTGAAACAAAATCCCCTTTTAAGTTAATTTTAGTTCAACGATCACTTTCACCCGCCACATAGGTGGAGTTTGCTTACAAAATTACAAATTTATGTAAAACCTACTTTCTGATATCTTAAGTGATTTGACATTTAAGTATTTCTTTTCATATATCATAAGCTAATAATAAAATGACAGTTATTTTATAAACTAATCATCATTAAACTATAAATTAAGGATTTTTTCACACTCTACTAATTCGAGAATACAAATAATTCCTAATGCCTGTTCTTACCGAAATAATATGGTAAAATAATAATAATAATTGTAAAAATGGTTTTATTATTATTGTACAATGTACATGATGGTGGCTAATGAAGAATATAGTCACATATGTCAGGAATAATGTTTGTAGTATAGTTCCATTACTGTAAAACTCCCACAGCGCCTACTTTGCTTAGAACAAATGGTAAGGGCTTACATTGATTGGCTTATAACAGAAGAGGGTTGTATTCGGTCTTACAATACGGAAGACGCGGGTTGGCAGCTAATTAATCTTTTAATTTCAATCCGATCATTATAAGGTATATTAGGATTTAAGGGTTTGAAATCGTTATCGTGGGGCAGCGTGCATAGTGGTGGCGCGGCCGATAAGCGCGGGCAGACCGCGTGTGCGGCGGCGGCGGCAGTCACAGTCGGCAGGCACGCGCGGCTACACGCGCCTCCCGCGGCCCCACGCCGCCCGCCGCCGCTTCCGCGACCGCGACCGCTACATCTCGTGTCTTTGCCAGGTAAACGTCTCACCATACCCTACCAGTTCCCGTCCCTATCCCGCTACATCGAACTCGAACGAGTATTTAATAATTTATTACACCTTTGAATAGTATTGCTCTAAAACATTGTTAGCGAATGTGTACCGGAATTAAGTCACATCACAGAGATTTGGAGTGCGATCAAATTTTAGTGTTATACATTTTATGTTTTTATTTTCGTAGTGCTAACGGACAGGTGTCGTTAATGTCATTGTTATGTCATTTGGACTTGAAATAATGACGGACGAGTTTGTTTTCCAAATATTATGTCACAGCTGTGAGAGATATTGAGAATTAACACGATGCTCAATATAATTGCAAGACATTGAAGGGAACAAAGAAAATCTATCCGAAGACATGAGGAAACAAAGGACCACCCGACGTTTGAAATGGACGGTTACAATTGAAAACCATATAAGGACAAAGGTCTAAGAGATTAAACGTGGACTAAACTGAATTAACCTGAAGAAACAGTAATGCAAATGTATTACACGCGAGTGTGAACGGCGTGGAAAAAACAATAGATCATATATTTGCGGTAACACATAACTTTTATCATTGACGGCCTTGAGATGAGCTCGTAATTTGTCCGCGTGCTAAGATTAAGGCTTTACTATCGCGATCATGAGAACAATATTCCGAGATCATAAAGATGCGCCGGTGTTGGTATTGAATAAGTAAACATGTTTATTTCACAAATCGCTTAGCCGTGCCAAGTGCCATTACTGCGAATTTAATTCGAATGTCGTTTTGTGAAAGCACTTCGAGTTTGTATTTTTTTAAAACAATATCAATACAAACTTTATTCTACACTAATTCGTAGTGCACATCATGCACGATCGTGTCACAGATAAACTACTGAATTATTAACTGTTCTAAGTTTTATTTATTAGACACTTGGCTTTTATTTAAAAAATCTGTTTTGATATCTTTACGTTAAATAAAGTTATTAAAGTTTTAAGAAACAACGATTTTTATAAGCACTACTGGTTCAGTGATGTACCTATGTTTTTTGCCGTGAATCCGTGGTTACTTCGATCTTCTCGGTGTTGTTTTCTGCACATAAAATGTACTGTTACTATAAAAATTAACGCAGAAGTCGCGCGTGTCGGGTACGGTACTTATTAGTAAGTTATAATGTAACGTAACATCACGCCTGTAATCTCCGAAAAGGTAGACATAAGAGTTCGTTGCAAGTTTCACCAGTTGCGTTTACGTCCGTTAAGTAAACTATAAAGTAAAATGTAAAAAATTAAAAATGAAACACGTCAAATATGAAGGAACAGAGTTATTTGGTACGCGGTGCTCTCTGCTTACCGCGTGAAGGATTTCGCGTGATTATATAATAATAACAATATCAACCTCTATAAATTTCGATATTTTAATAGCCGGTATTAAAAACTAAGATTATATTTTGATGATAAGTTGAGTACTGTACTAATTGGATTTATATAATTTCATGCTTAACCACATTTAAGAGTAGGTTCTATGACTTCTATATCGCACAACGGGATCGCTGCTTGACCTTATAAACTACAAGTTATTATAATTTTACTACAATTACTCACGTTACGCTCATTAAACAGTTTAACCAGTTTAACAAGAACATGTTGAGGTAATGGAAATTTTCACTTGGAATATGTTTCCTACATTTCTTGCGTGTTTTGCTTTCAACTTTACTGACTGTCTCGTTTGTTGTGTGGTTGCTACTCGTAGCTCGGCAACTGATTTGAAATCCTGTGTTTAATACCTGAGTCAGGTACTATTGGGTCTTCGTATGGTTCTGGTACTGGTTCATTCGGAAAATATTTTCGTCATGAGACAAATATCAAAAGTTCATAGATATTTAACTTCGTGACATTAATAACATTGCAATTTAGTAGCGTGCTAAATTAACTTGGAATCATTCATTGCAACTCTAGTCATGAAATGAAGTCCAATCCATGACTATAATTTTTGTTTTTTATTATGGGAGTGCTATTATAATATCTACCTATAGATAATAAAAAACACATGAAACGTAACATAATTTTCATTTTCAATGAAAATAACTCAAATAGTAAGCATAGGAGATTATATTTGTTTGAAATTATTGGCAACTGGTAGTTGGTGATATAGTAAAGAGCATTATTATTATATAATTACGGCTTGTACCTTACGACGTGGGCAGAGGGATACAACGTTTACTATCACAATTACAGAACCGACGCGTTTCTTCCATATTCATCACTTCACATTCATACACTCACACCGATTTCGGTGACTTCAGACCCTTCTATCAGCCAGTATCTAACGTGTTTGGTCTATATAAACGAGTCTTACTACCTTGAGCAACAGCGCCCATTAATCTTATCAACATTCGCATTATATATCTGTATCGTCATTATTTCATCAGTCATTCCTGTTACATGTCCAAAATGTTGAGCCGAGCGGTCCTAGCCAAAATGTAGAAAGTACCTTTGCAAATTTGGAATTCTGGAAAACAAACAACTCATTTACTCCGAAGCTTTGTGAAATGACACAGCCATTGGCGACAAGTGCTTGGCTTATAGACGTGATCGATCACGCGCACCCAAGAACACACACGGAGATAACAAATGCGTGTTTTTTATCAATAAACGCCATATACACTTCGTGAATATAAGTAACATAGGCGTGACTCGCATAAAACCTTTTTTATTGGTCTTATCTATTAATAGACGTTTATTTAGCCGACGTTAAGCTGGGTACATATCGATATAAATATCCACACATTTAATATCGTCTATAAAACAGTCATCTAAAGCGTTGGCGTATTTATATTTATCTACTTGTACCGTGCGTGTATAAAAGAGTGATCAGTGTAGAAGCACGTCAATCCTGCAAGGATAAAGTATTTGGCCCTGATGTTCTCTGCCTATCTTGTACGCGACGTGGCGTTACCATCATGGTTATCAGCTTAAATCGACTGCTAGGCATTGGCGTTTCTTGAGGGGTTTTTGCCCCTGAGCTCTACGCTGGGTACGTGATGGGTTGGAACCAGGGTAATATACAATTTCTCGCACCGCCTACACCGCTGCCCATAGGCGGCCAGGGCATGTAGCCATGCCTGGGCAGGCTGCATAACACCGCGACCAACCAGCGCCGGGCTTCGGTCGGGCATGTATTCTTTCCCCGCCTCGACACGGATGAGCTGGCGTGTTCATATAATAATTGTACCTAATATTATATATTGTATCCAATTTTTCTTCGATATAACTGAAATATTTTAAATTAGTATATGTATAACCCGCTTTATGCTGTTATTTATAGAGTTCTTTTTTACAGTCTACTTACTTTCTGATAGACTCGTTCAAACGTAAACTCAAGTTTCTTCAATATCAGTTATAACTCTAACGGTAACAATCTGTAATACCGCTGATATAAAAAGATAATATTTTCTACCTCAGCCTACGGTCATTAATCAAATGTAGTCATCAGATTCCCTCAAACGCAATTGGCTCCACTCCTACATGGCTTTGACGTTTATTGGTCATAACTCGAATTAGCGGCAGTAAATGTGAAATATTGACCGCACTTGGCCAGTGTGGTAAACTGTGGCCATACAGTTCTCTTTATAAAAAGATACCAGTATCTAACAGAGGAATGATGAAGCATTTGATGACGATATTAATAATATGCATGCACCGGTGGAGGCAATGTCGTGACACAGTTTAAATATTAAACTAAGTTTTTATATTTGTTGCTATTTCACAAGCCAAGTACCACAGCTGTAACGGAAAGTAAACATACGTAATGTTTTTAACTTTAGGGAAAATCTAATGACCAACATCAGCAAGGTTGAAAAGAAAACATTGAAGTTAGCTTACCGATGAACAGGCTCGTTCATTACGACCACATATGTTGATAATGTTACCAAATAAAATAATATTATAGGAATTATATAAATAATAATAAATTTAATTTCACTGTTATGTCTAGAACATTGAATATAATAACGTTTGTCATCTTTCACCCGCGTAATAAGATCATTATCTGAAGGAAAAACTTTTTACTAACCAAACTCCGAGCGATATTGAACATGAATATATATTTGAGAAAATATACATTTATTATACTTTGTATATAAGAAAACATCAGGTGTTTTCCAGCTAACCGACGTCAGCGAGAGTGACAGGTACGGAGAGTGAAGCCAGTCGGCTACCTGCGATATGAACTGAGAATTTCAACTCAATACAACGTATGTACAATGTATTTCTCTAGCACTAATGGCAGTTTGTTTATATTTTTATAAAAAAAATCGTTACTCGCACAGCGCCCGCGCGTTGTTGTGTGAGTTTGCTACGTTTGTGTACGAATCAACGTCAGTATAAAATAATATTAGAGCGAAGAGGAATTTTTGACATTATTCCGTTCAACCTGCCCGCCTCGTCCAAATTGCTCGACCTTTTTGTATAAAAGCAAAGTCAAGTAAGTGTATAGCTACTAAAATATTAATGTGTCTACCGGTACGGTATTGTTGCGCCGCTTCACGTACTTAGTGTCTGAGGTGTACGATCCCCGAAATGAATATTAACAACGATCATTATCTCTGTATATAGTTACGCTTAATATTCCTTTTGTATGTTATATTGACTGTCTTATTGGTCGAGTCGTAAGCGCGACTGCTGATCGATAGGACCTGGGATCGATGTCCGGATAGGGCAAAGTATTACAAAATATTGTGTAAGTACCTAGTACATATCCCACATCTTGGGGAAGTACAGTCATATAATGTTCCTTTGCATTTCAACTTATGCTTCAACTCATATGCATTTGTACATAACTTAGAACCAACAAATCTGTTAAATGTACGCAAAGAAATATTAAATTATTACTAAGTTTGCGACGTTCTATTTAGAAAATTTTAATGAATTCGGCACATTGATTACAATTAATAAGTTTATAAGCGCAACATTACGTAAAATATAACCGAGATTGATTTGATCAATCGCTACAATAATCACATTTAAAATTGCATAATTAGCTATGACATGGCTAGCACAAGTCTATTGTTGGTTGGGCCTTCGTTAGCTCCAAATAGTATTGGGAATATCTGACGCTAATTGCGACTCTGAACTAAAATAGATTGACATTATGCATTAGTCCATAGCGCTGTGTTAAATAATGGTTTAGTTGCTTTCTTTGTGTTTAAGTCAGGCGATTTTCTTGTATTTCATTAGTAACGTTTAACTTTCGTTGAATTTTCTTGTGCTGCATTATTTCGTGCTTATTGCATTGCATTATTTGCTGCATGAGTAGTCGCACTCGTGTTCCCAACCACTGGATCAACGAAACACTCAGTGCAATACACAGTATAATGTATCAAAATCTGGTTTGCTTCTCAAATTAACATTTTATCAACAGTGATCTCTATCAGAATAATCAAGAGAGAATACGTAGGATTAATGCACGCCGTCACTGTACATGTTCTCAGATTTTCGGTGCGCGTAATTAGCGTGAGCCGTATTGCTATCGTGACGTGATGTAGTCGGGTACCTGTCTCGTAAATTCATAATTAATTGATTCATCTATCATCCAAATGGCTCTGCGTGTCCGTGCATATGCACTTTGGATCCGTAATCGCGATTGCATTATGAGCCTAATGGTGCCCGATGCATCGTGATTCATTTAAATTACTGTATAACGTCGCGGCAAGTATTTTTTTTATAATACTACAGAATCTTTATTGTCATTGTACGTAACATCACGCCTGTAATCTCCGAAGAGGTCCGCAGAGGAGTGTAGTACACTCCCACGTTTCACCTGTTACGTTTACGTCCCACTATGGAATAGGTGGTGAGTCTATTGCCATACACCAGGCACATTTCCAGACTCCGAGCTACTACAATAAAATCTAAATTAGAAAAATCTAATAGTGGCCAACCCTGGATTTGAGCCCAGCACCTCACGATCGGTAGTCGCCATTGCAACCAATACGACAAACGAGGCAGTCACTAAATATATACTTTAATAGATACTGTTTTCTAAACCCAGACAGAACAAGTACTTATCTATATTCATCACACAATTGTATGTCTTCAATAGGAATCCAGGATAGTCAAAGTTCAGGTACAGTATATTGGAAAGTTCACCTTTGCAATATATATGGAAATAATGATCTTAAATGATTCAACTTGCTTCATATACCTAGCTACCAGTCTGCGGACTTGTATACACTGTCGCTAGTCCGCTAGTGTACAGTGTTGACACTACAATTGTGTACACAAATATGGAGGCGCAGTTAAACACTACCTGGTTTATGTCTGTGACGGAACTGGGTCACCGCTTGCTTTGGTTTTCTTTGGAAATTCACGGCAGGCCGTTAAAATTATTGAATCGGTTCTGTTTAAGGTTTTTTAAAGTTCTCTTCGTAGTTACGATTTCCCTATCAATATATTTTTTTATATATTTTTTTGCAATTACGTTAAGTCTGTTAGGGCCTAGGCTGAGAGAACTATCATGATTAATAAAGTAACAACTGTCAGAATGAACACTCATTGCAATTATTTTTTAATATCATAAAATGTTTTAGACGCTATACAGATTTACAAATTTTCTAGCATTATATTTATAACGCTGTTCTCGCATTTGAAGTTACGGCAAAATTTGCGGGTTTCAACAAAATTTTATAACAATATTGTTCAATAAAGCTTGCTACATATTAAAGATTTACGACGCTCATATCTCTTCTTGGTAAACCACACCACACGAACTTCACGCGGTCTCGTTCTGGTGTTATCGTTATTATTATATCGTCACACCAGATCCCTTGAGGGATACGTAAAGAGAATCGAGCCTGAAATACTCGTACCTTTATAGACTATTTCTACATACACACACGCCGATTTTAGGGACTACTGACTCCCGTATCAGCCAGTATCTGGTCTGTATGATCAAGATAGGTGAGTCGTAGTGTCCCTCGGCACCTGCATCCATCAATATTCATGTTGTATGTTATTCTAAATATAATAAACTTACATAAGTTGAAGTAAACGTTCGCGTGTGAGCAATATTTGCTATACAAATATTTATCGCAAACAATAAACCAGCACTCCGCTTTCTTCGCTCTGTGGGATTTATCGCTGGATCGTAGGGCTTTCAATGCAGTGTTTAGATTACATGATACTATACATATAAAACTTTACAAAACAGTAGTATTCTACAAACAGCTATATCAATCAGAGGTCGAATTTAAACGCTAGGGTTCGAACCCGGTCTCCCGGAGTAAGAGATCGGGAGACCGATCGACAGTCGCGCTTGCAACCAACGACCAACTGAACGAGGCAGTCTCTCATAATATAACATAATTAATATCAACTTGATACTTAAACTAATCTTCATAACAAATCACTAGTTATCTTGTTTATTGCTGTTTATTGCTATCATACATCAATACGTTTCAGGATACACTGCGCTTTAGATGTTTATCTCAACGTACATTAGCATAGCTTTATATACGAGTCATAATGTAATATGAAATGTTTCATGTTACATATAAGAATAGTTAAAGTTACAACAGTGTAAGGAATTGTTGCAATGTTTAAAGTAATTTAACTTGTATCAAACTTGTAACTGAGCATTGCAGCGTATGTAAGCGAAGTATCCCAGCTGTTTGTTTGTAGGTTTGTGCGGTAATCTCGAAATGTTCGTCAACGAATTTGATACAACTTTCATCAATGCGTTGCTTATGCCTGAAGTAGGCTTAGGCATAGCTTTAATAACGTTATTGTGTCAATTGTCAACTCCATAAGGTCAATTGTAGATTAAGTCGGAAAAATCTAGGTGTATTAGAACACTAAAAACTATTGAACCGTAAGACGAATTTGTAAAAAAAAAAGACGTAACTTCACGCCTGTAAAATGAGTTAGGCAGAGGAATGCAGAACACTCCCACGAATTTGTAATAATTAAAAAAAAGTTTTTGTAAAATGCACATAAAAGGTAATATTTCACTGTTGATTATAGTACATAGTAAAAATTCTTATACTAATATCTATGCATCAAACCAGTCATCTTGTATGTGCCCATTGCTGGGCATAAGTTTCCCTTTTGGCGTGTCAAATTCTTAAGTCCTGTGCTATGGACCCTTCAATTTTTGTGATACGGTACGAGCATTGGGTAGTCTACCTACTAATGAAATTTGAACAAAACTGAGCCAAGATCTGTTCCAATCTACAAAAGTACACAAGAAATATAACCCTCACTTTATCTCATAATCTAAATTCATCGCTCTGATAATGTACTGTGTTTATTTTCGTTATTGTTACTGAGTAAGAACACCTGCTGTATTATTTCACTAAACTGAAATGGAAACAAACATCTGTATGAGTGTGAATGTGGAGCACGCACAAAAACCGCGGGAAAGTACGCTTACCAAGTCAAAACTAACAGCAATATATGCGTTCTTTACTTTTTTAATCATGTTAAACATTAAAACGCCTAATCCTACATTTAAATATTCATCGTTGTCTAATAAAAGGAAATGTTCCATTTAATATCTGTCAAAATTTCATGTTTTCAAATCTTAAATATTATTAAATTGCCTAATCTTACGTTTATTATACCGAAATAGTTTTAAATATCCATCGTTGAAAGTAAAACGAAATGTTAAATGTGATTTCCATTAGGCATTTTGTTAAAATTTTACGCGGCGTCATGATTTCCCTCGAGTATAAAAAATTTCATATCGACCGGGTTTTTGAAGGATTCGTTAGCTTTACATATTACAAGTAGGTAAATTCCTTAAAATATACAGTTTTTCTAGAAACTTCTAAGAATAATAAAATTATATTGAAATATAATATTTAGCCACAGCAGTCAGAGTAGAAAACAAAATTGAAGATAATTTAACTCTCTTCTATTATTTTATGCTTGGCGAGGGTACATAGACAGCGATGAGTTATATCATCATAATTTATTGACACGCTATTAAAAAATTAAATAACCTATCTTAACCGTGAGAAACTGGCTGGAAAAATCAGATATTCTCGAAAACGGCGCGCATGTATAAAAAGAATTATAAGAATTATGAACGCAGAAGAAGCTCGTCAGGGGTGTACAGATTGATATTTCGCACTCCGTGCCCTATATCTTCCCTCTACTCTTAGTAATAATAAAATAATAATGATTTGTCAGGCACTGTTACAACAACTCTTCAGAATTCATAAGGATATATTAAGAGTTAACAAAAAGAATAGATAATAGCCTCTTTACGCAATTAGTGGATACTTTGTTGAGTGGGACACTCAAACCACATTGAAGTAATATGAAAACCCATTTCAGCAGTAATCGTGACTGAGATGTTTACAGGCTTTGTGTAATTCATGAAACTAGTCCGTGTTCGATGTGTCTGTATTATAATGCCGAGTGAATCAACACAAGGTCTCGCAATGTCTACACTCTGAATGTGTTTGCATAATTTATATGTAAATACTAACTCCTCGAAGTGTATGACTCAAAATTTTTAAACGTGGTTTCGGATTATTGCGTAGCGTTAATGAAATTTCTTATCATCATTTAGGCACTACAATTTTGAAACAAACATCAATGACATTTTAAACGTAGTAAAATTAATAATTAACTTTTTAACATGCGTATTTTTACTTAGTTAAGGTTGCATAAGAAAATACGAATACGAAGACACATAACTGACACACCTCAACGGCATCGCTATCCAGCGATCCCTAATACGTAGACGTCACGCCGGGAAACTATCCGGATCAATATTACTCAACAGTAACATTAAAGATTAATGACACACCCAAGTTTCGTACGAATACAATCATTCCGTACTGGAACAACGTGGGCCACGCGTCGCGGGATAGACCTTTACTATTATTATTATCACGGTACATCTCTGTATGGGTAAGCAAAAGGCACAGACAAAACTTCTCAAGCCGTACAGACCTACTCATTACGTGTTTCTACATTGATTACACTCTACATAACGCACAGAAAGAATGTATTTGTCTATTATGTACATAGTTCACGTGTTAAAAGTGTAATCTACAATGAGTTTATGATGAAATATACCTAGTATACTTTTGTTGTAAGTTTTACCTTTAACATAACTATTAATGAACATAAAGCAAATTAATTTCTCGTAGGTATATAAAACTTTCCACATTATAATTGTTGATATAATATGGAAATGTTTCAACTACTATTTCAGTGTAGTTCAGTGAACATCATGTTTAATTTATTACGCGTTTATTTAACACTGTCATGCTACCTAGTGTGCGAAATACCTATGTTTTTTATTGTCTGTCGCGTGTCGTGTGTAGTCGGCCATGTTTTTACTATTCCTTTTATGCTTGCGTCACAGCTCTAATGAATGAGTTTCCCGGTTGTAATGTGGAGATATGTCAGATTGAGGAGCCCACATACTGCCCGTTAGGGAGCCATAGACAATAAAACTTTTTTATTCTTTGCCATTTCTCATAGTCTTTGGACAAATTCGGCTGAACGTGTTGAATGTTTTTTGTTACTACCTTGTTTTTTTATACAAGTGATTATCAGCTTTCAATATACTTATGTTCATTTATCTATACTTATTATTGTAAAAGTAAACTATATTGAATTATTATTAAAGGGTGGTCCAGTTATTATATGTCAAAACAATAATAAATGTTTTACGCTATGTAAAAATTAACTCTTGTAATGTTGTTTTCCTTACCATACTCATAATTAAATAACTTTCATATTATGAAGAAGTGGATACTTAAATATTAGATCAAAATTTACTGTTTTTAATAAAAGCCTTCAAGATTTAAATCCAATCCGCATAGCTTAACTACCTACACAAATAT
>DWTO01001908.1:0-15055 GCA_018244755.1 Jemadia pseudognetus
AAACGTGGGAGTGGTTCTGCATTCCTCTGCCTACCTCTTCGGGGATTACAGGCGTGAAGTTACTTTTTTTTTTTAATAATATAAATTGACAATTATTTGTTCTACATATTAGTAGGTATATTGATGTACAATATTCGACATGTGTAAGTTACTCTGAGAGCAGTTAGTACCTACGTCAGCTCTTTAAGGTTAAAAACATTTGGCACTCGGTTTTCCCTGTCTGCCCCCTGACTGACCTAGCGTGATATTAATAATTAGTATGTTTACTATTGCTGTTTTAATGTTAAATGCTTTGTGATTGTTTTTATACATTATTATATATACCGGTTTAACTCATGTATGTTTTTTTGGATGGCTCCAGTAGTGTCCCGAAAATACATTCGAGAATTAAACCGATGGATATATAATTATATTGCTAAGTGCAAATATATCGCAGCTGCCTTCATTAGGCTCGCGGAGTGTTCCAATCATCCCTTCGGAAGCGCTAGGTGCACTCAAGTTATGAACAAGCTTACATTATATGATACAATCTCATTGAACATAACCACGTGCATATATACATGCAAGCTTGCATACAAGCCCGTGCTTACGCACTCACGGCCTGACGCGTGTCAGCGCTGTCAGATCGATATCTGACGGTCAGCGCAATCGCAAGTAATGCAATGTGTGTTGTAGATGTCCTGATAGAGCGGTCACTTCGACTCTGTCGGCGTAGTGCGTAGTAAGTCTTTTTGTAGAGCTATTATGTAGACAGTAGATTATGGCTTTTTTTATTTTCCACCTATTAATGCAACCGGTTATACTGTTCGGTTAATGGTAATTGTGTTAAAGTGCAATTATACCCAGTTTTAATTACTAGTTAATTTTCGATGTTGGGTGAAACGTAGACTGATTTTTTGTTTTCTAACGTAATAATAAAACCGATCATGTTCGCTTGCTAATATGATTTCTGAATGCACTTTAAGGGCAATTATATCCGGTTTTAATTATTGTTTAATTCTTGACGAATGCGATTGGATTTGTGCTTTTAACAACTATCATGTAACGCTGTTTTTTCTTATGAATCGTAACTCTTTAAACATTGCTGAATAACGGAATTTCTCAATGGAGGTGTGGTGGAACATCACTGATCCCTGAATAAATCACTCCATTACCCACTTATGATCAAATTTACATAAACAACAAAATGTCCAAACACTCGATTAGCTATTACCATTTGTTAGATAAATTCATTTGCATAATTATTCAAATAAAGAATCGATTTAAGAAGTTTGTTTACCTAAGCCACGAGAAAATTTATTCGTCTTATTTTCCTGGAGGGCTATGTACATATAACCTTCCGGGAGGCTATATACCAACATTCGTGAACGTTATGTAATATAATTATTTATTTAATTTGGTATACCAAATATTGTAAGGTATAAATGAGCTTTGTTTGTTTTTCTTTTTGCTTGTTCTAATTTATTACTGCAATGGAAGTCTGCAAGAATGAGACTATCTGATGATAATATAAGCATACTTATTTCAATTCTGTACGGACAGATAAACCTAGAAATGCATATAGCATTAGTTAATTAACTAACAGATAGTAATTGGGTAATGTTATATGCAGCCCGCAGGATACTATTACGGCGAGTGTGCCTTCTGCATGTGTTGCCATGACAACCGCTAAACTGACTGGTGTCACGGGATTATCGACTGAGGCTCAATTAATTATTTTTGATAACATTGGAAGGGGATCGAAACTGCACACTGTTTAATAGGATTTGTTGCAAAGCTCAAAATTGCTTGTAAAATGTGAAAAGAGAATATACGGTGTATGCATTTATATTAATTTGTATAAAAGAAAAAATATGTAAAATATCGGTAACTAGTATTTTCCTTATATTTTCGTTCTTTAATAGCACCAATAATTCTAAACGTGTTAATATCCAAAGATGCATTATGTTTTACATGCTACTCTTCACCTCGAATTCCGGTATTTTTCATGCAACACGCCTCAGAGTTAGGAACTTCCTGGGGACCGGAGCCAAGCCTAGAGAGCAGTGCAAGTGCAGTTTGTAACGCGGGATTAGCTACAGCGGGGTGGCCCTGACAAATTACTGGAAATTTTAGCAAGACGAATAGCTTGGAATTTTAGCTAGATGAATAGTCGTGCGGTGCTTTAGCGAGACGAGCGTGGAACGTACGTAGAATGAATTTCCATATGAATATTCATGTAATTGTTGGCTTGTACGGAGACATGACTGTTTCATTATTTCGCGAATGTATTGAATCCTTGTTAGAAACTGTCCCTAGCATCAAAATCAGAGTGAATAATAAAAATTCTGGAGCGCTTCTCTTATCAAAGAAATTGCATTTTAAGATTAAATAACATATCCTTTGCTATAACGTTGTAGAATAATATGCACAACTTAGAAGTTAATAAATGTTTGTACTAACAATAAGGCGTATGCAATGTACTAACCCGACTTGGACCGTTGGCATACGATGGCTTCAATACCTCTTCGTCTGAAAGGGGATCCTTGTCCAACAATAGAATGATAAAATACTTGATGATTAGAACAGTAATGAAAATAATTTTCGTAAATATTCAGCAGCTTTCTTAATTTATATTGAATGTTTCAATATCTGGACACCCTACCTTTATTATACTTTTTTGAAGTCTATTCAAAATATATTTTAATTTGCAGTCTCTCTTTCAAAGAGGGGAGTACCAGTTGGTTTTTTATTTTCAATGTTATTTTGACAAAACTGACCTCTAAATATCCTAATATTCGTTTAGACTTTAATTTTTCACTGTACTAAGACTTTTCAAATGTTTTTATAAGGCGTCATTTAAAGTTGATTTTGATTTTTAATTTTAAAGCACACATTTTTACATTATTGAATTTGTGTATGTTTTTCAAATGTAAATTGATGTTTTTTTTGTTTGTTACAGGTAAACCAAACTTTGGAAAGGACAGAACTATTTTTATTTAAGCTCCAATACATAAGACAAGTACATGTGTATGTAAATAAAACACTTGCAATTACAACGTGAGTGTTTGTTTAAATAAAGAAGTAACCGGACAACGTGGCGACATTCCACATTCGACACTACGCCTGTGGCGCGTACTCGCATCCATTCACTTCAAATTGCAGAACGAATTCCTAATGTAATCAATTATCTTCACCACATAGAGTTCGATACGCTTATGAAACTAGCCGCTCGTGGTTGCCGCAACATTCGAACCACGCTGTAATAGAACCATCGATGGCTTAGTCGTGGGCAATCAAAGATTATTCTGACCCTTCAACGATACCAGCACAATAACTTGTTTGACGCAAACCAAATCGAATTCTCTCACAACGTGCACTCACCCCCAACCCTTACATTGTCATCGCTAATTAAATACGTGGGTCGTCGATAATCACGCCCTATTTATCGGTATGACTGTCAGCGAGTCACGGCATACAAGCAAATGTTCATGTAAGGGAATCTTATATACATAGATTATTTATATAAAGTTAGCGTAGAAGAATGTCTAGCCGTGACCTTGAGTCCGTATCTAGTTATGTAATATAAAAAAAGGAGCGTTAATAGGATAATAAAAAGAAATTTTGAGTACATTCCGGTGGATATAAATAACGTAACACCGTTGCGTCCAACGGAATGTACCTAATTTTAAAAGTACATTCCGGTGGATATGTTTTAGAAAAGATCCTGGAGATTCTCTATATATCCTTCCCTATATCTCTAACTGGCCATTGAATTCGAAATCTAATTCGCTGCGACTGACGATTCGACTGAGGAATAATCAGCCGACTAATAAATATTTATTTAAAGTAACTCAGAACTCTCATAATGATTACGTTTTTTTTATTAGTTAACGTACTCGCTGTTCAACAACGATCAAACAAATCCCTTATAACCCTTAACCATCAAACGACGCTCGATAGGCCCTCTTACGACAATTACATAAAGTCCAAAATCCTTCAACGTACAAATTGGGTTATTGGCAGTATTAATGTATATGACAGGTACAAGATTTTGACCTCCTGGGTTTGATGTCTTAATAAAACCCTCCAAGCGCTATCTGGGGTCGCAAGTACCCCTTATGGAGATTTGCGATCGGTCCGTCGATCACATTTACATTCGGGTTAGTTAAGTTTACGTGGCAATTATATTTGCCACTATAATGTGTTTTGTATATTGAAATTTCACATAATTTAGTTGAACACATTGTCGGGTACACAATGCAAGTCGGGGTATATATTAAAAATATAGATAAATACAGTAAATACCTATAAAAGAAACAAGGATAAAATGTAACGATGGAGACATTTTATTACAATCCGAAGTCCACAATCTGACTTCCAGGATTACGTTTCTGTGCTGTTACTTCTCTATGCTAATTAAAGCCCTTCAGCAAGAATCAAAGAAAACTGACGAGGGTTATATTCCATTCAAGTATAAGATATGATAATATCTACTTAAAGTCGTGTACAATAAGGCCCCTATTCCAAGATCAAAGATGCTTTTTGATTCAAGTGCAAGATCTGCGCTTGATAATATGTAGGTACTTGAGAAGACAATGATCAGTATGCTTGAAGAAGTTAAATCGGATGCATAATTTGGCTTCGGCGATGATCCAGAAATCGGATTACAATGAAAAATACCATCAAAGGGACATGAAAATTAAAGGGAGAGTTTTGATTATCTCAAATTATGAACGTTAAAACCGGAATCTAAATCGGGATATTAAAAAACTGTCTTAACCATAATATTTAAAGATATAAAAGGGACGTACTGGTTATAGGCAACGATTGAAAATATAAATTACTGAATATGTTTGAATGTTGCAATTTCTTAACTTTAGCAGTGGTCAATAAAATTCTAATGAAATGTGCGATGGTCACAAAAGCTAACTTAACATTATGTTACGTAACATCACGCCTGTAATCCCTGCAGAGGTGGACAGGTGAATGTAATACATACCCAAGTTTCACCAGTTACGTTTACGTCGCATCATTAATAGGTAGTGAGCCTATTACCAATTACGATACACTGGGCACAAATCCGGATTCCGAGCCACACCTAGAATTTCTCTAGATATTCCACCTAATGTTAAAATCTAATAGTACTCCGACCCAGGAGTTGAACCCGGAACCTCTCGATTGGCAGTCGCGCTGGTAACCATTCGACTAATGAGGCAGTCAAAAGCAAACTTCTTTCATAATATATATCCATAATACTTTACCAGCAAATTATCGTTGCTATAAATTGCAACCACGGAAGATCTTAGGAAACTGGTTTTTAACGATAACCACTTCATTTACAAAGTTTGAAGAGAGTATTTTTCTTCGCGAATTGTTTACCTCCGATTCGGTACTCGGTTCGATATAGACTGTTCTGTATTGGGTATATTAAGTCGATGAATGACAGTCATTTGTGCCAATATGAGTTTAATGTTAACAAGTGTATGTACATACATATGTGGGCTATGATGGAACAAAAGTTGTAGTTTCGAAAACGAATCCATACGAGAGTCGAAAATATATGAAGGTTTTCTTTGTATCAATGCCTCTTCCTGTTGCAAAATAATCTTTATATGAAAGCCCTAGGGCATGTACACATGGAAATAAATAAATAATAAATCGTATCGAAATAATTGTACTTCCATTCGGTTTCATACAAGATTCTATGTCCCTAAGAATGGTTTCAGGATAATGAGTCTAGATACTCGTGTAGTTCCAGATATTTTAATTTAGTCGAGAATCGAACGCAGGCAAATCTTCCATGTAGACTTCAACATGTTGACCATATCAGAGGATGAAAAGGGGTAACGCATGTGTAATTGGCATAGCTTAAAGCCATTTGAAACAATGTTTTGGGTACAGTTTCTACATAATTATGTACTATTCTCTTGTGTCTACGCCTTAATAGACACTTAAGGACGTTAATATACGCATCCTTACGTTGGACGTGCTTTATTGTTAGAAGAAAATTACTCTACAGTATTAAAACTAGATTGTTATGTGTTACGTTCTCTTCTAGGCCGCTTTCAGCCTCTGCGACACAACTTTCGCTCATAGTTTGTGGAGTTGCTCGTGTTGCTACCAATTTCTATAACAATCAAATTGCTACGAATATTGGATTGGGTTGGTAACCATCCTCATATCTGATAGTATATCTAATGTACAAAAAATAAAATGAAGGGAACAAAAAATAAAGGGAGAGACTTGATTATCTCAAATTAAGAACGTTTAAGACGGAACCCGCATCTGGAGATCAAAGAATTAATTTAACCACAAATGTAAGAGTTTTACGATATAAAAAGCTTTGCCTATTCCGCGAAGGACGCTGTCTCCTACAGATATCATCTTAAGAGACAATGATAAGAATTTTCATTGAACTGTTTATTTGCCGTTGGGAGAAAATTGGGAGGAGAATTAAGGGAATCGTCACACCGATCCGAACTATTTCCGCTTTTGATTCGTCTTGAGGAAAATAGAAATCACATTTTTGATTTGTATTCGGTAGTCTTATGGACTTTTTGATGCGCCTTGAAATCTGGCTGGTTATATTGTTATTAACTATGATAATAATTTGATAATGATATTATTACTGCTTTTTTTTAGTAATTAGAAGTTTTTGCAGTTTTCTTCTGATTCTCTTGAAAAAATAGGTCTTGAAAATTCGGTGCCAATAGCTTGTATTTCTAAAATACAATTCGCGATTATTGCATTCAAAGTCGTTAAAGTTACTGGACATCTGTTTACCGATATATGTAGATACATACACACACGCACACATATTTGCATATGTATATTTTATACGCATACCGATAGTGTTGCTTCCATTCTTTCTATTATAAAAAATGTATACAATTCGAAAAAAAAATTCAGCTACGCAAAATCATATCAGAAATATACACGGCGGTGTGACAACGCCCACTGCGCAGAATCGGACAGAAGTGGCCCTGACAAAGAGGAAAAAAACTTTGTTTTTCCAAGGGGAGTGCCTACGATCCTCTATTGACTTATTTTTCGAGCATTTGCGTATCTTTCATCTAGGTTAAGGACGGGTATTATTCTGCGGGTCGAGCGTCAGGTCTTAATTCCAGGTCAGTTAACTAGAGAGAGAACTATAATTGCGAAATGAATAAAATAATTGTGTGGTGTCGGCAAATCTGACAAGGGCTTTCTTTTTGTTGATTTAATTGCAATAAGGCGTACAGCAGAGCTCCGTACGTACTATGGCATTTGATAGAAGGACAGACTTTATAGGTCATGTTTACATAATACAAGACAATTTTGAAATATTATAGTTCGGAATCTATTATTAAACGACACCTATAAGAGCTCACTACATCGGGATGAAGTCCCAAAAGGACTTTGTTAATTAGCTCCTGGAAATTTAATCCAAGTCTAGATTAGGTATAAAATATAGATAACATAAGGCAAGTGGTGTTTGGAATATTCGTTCCAATTAGAATATAGTTGAATTCTTATGTTCAGGTTTTCCATTTCGTAGATTTTACTTATTCCAACCTTTTATGCTCGAAGCAGTACAGCAAATAGACTGACCTTCTGTACTCTAAAATCGAATAAGATTTTATCTCAACGTATGAAGTGGTTTGCATTTCTAATAATATAATCGTCACTACATTTCGTTTCTAACGAGGCACTGTCTTTAGCGGATACAGATTCGTTAGGTGAGGGTAATACACACAAATCAATTTCCAAAACCCGAATTCAATACAAAGTGCAAATTAAAGAGACGGATGCAAATAGAACACCTGATATCGTAATTACATTCAATGGAATGGAGGGTAATAAAAAAAAGTTAATTTTAGGGGTCTCAAAGACCCATCGCAGGGCGTCGTTCCGTGAAATTCGAATTGCGGACTCGCCCTGTTACCTCCGATGTAACGGGTTAATAAACTGAAGGTAACGTTGGATTGAAAGTTTTTTTTTGTAGATGACATATTATAGCGGATAGTGATAATAGGTTAACATGTTAATGTAGCTCAGGTTCATATGTGAACGAGACGAGTCATTTGCTAGCTTAACGGCTTGTGGCCAATTAGCTGCAGTTATTTTTGGGCTCAGAAATAAACGAATGGCCAGAGTCACCCCCAGTGATAACTTGCGACGCCTAATTTCACGAGAATCTAAGCGTCGGTTTGTGATGCGTTGTTAGGCGGCCCTTAAATAATTATCATATTTTATTCTTTGCTTGCAAACCATTACGAACTTAGCCTTGTATAAATAAACATGTATTTATTTAACAATATTATGATTAGCTTGGGAAAATCCGAAAATTACATAAATTTCAAGATAAATTAACGACAAAAGCATCGGGAGTTCTTTTATAACTTTTCTCCTCATTACCGGTAACCCAGTTTTATTCGTAAATCAAGATAATAAGCCAAAAAAATCCAACGATCGTTAAAATTTTCCAACTAACTCTTGCCCAATTCGCAAAGCGAAGCGATATTTTGAATTTTCGGATGATACAACGGGGGCAAAAAAACCGCCGTTTGTCTGACTCAAAGCGAAACGGTGGAACCTTTTTTGTATACTCCTTTTTTGTTTCGCCCCTTCCTTTACTACGGTGTGTCGAAATGAAAATGGATTGTTGTTTTATTTTCGAAATTTTAATGATGACATTTAAAAATTCTAAATATGTCTTGTGTTTCGCGTTGCATCGCTTTCGTTCCTTTCTTATTGACAAAGTACTGTTAATTTTACTTTTAATTATTACTATAGCATCTCAATGCCATCGATTACTGGTGAGTGTATCCAATACTTTTATCTTTAAGTCTTATTAGCATTCAAACAGTTTGGTTTTTTAATTATCACTACAACATCACAATATACATATATCGATATTTAAAATGAATATTTGTTTGCTCATTTAACTTTGCTGGTAGTTCGTAAATATATAATTAGATTAATTAGTAACTATTAGTTGTGCATAAATACTATCTGTTTTTAAATGTTGGTAACGGATCTTTATGTTTATTATGAACTTCATCGAATGTAGTCGTTTTAGTTGCGAGTATCATTCGACATTACGATGGTAGTGGGGGATTACAATCAGTCCATCCATGCCCCCCTTGTTTTCTATTTTGATCTCCTTAAAACTGACTTTTGTTCGCTTATACTACTAATTACCTTATTTTGCATGATAAAGCGAATTGTTCTTGTGTCAATTTGGACGAAAAATCTCAAATTTGCATTTGAATTTTTATCCTCTTTTATTTTTGGTTGCAATATACATTTTCGGTGCTTCGAACTTACTTGTTTCAAAGGGAAAGTTAGAAGTATACATGTTATTTCGTATCTTGCAACTATTTTTATTCCTCACTGCTGAATATATTACTCTACCGTAACTGTAATAAGTCTAAAGCACGTCCCACGTTGCTCCACAGCGAATTGGCAAAATTACTTCAACAGTACAATATTTCTTTAATATACCATAAGCACAGGCATATAAAACAAAATATACTTACTAGTCATTTATAAATATTATACTCAGGGGGTCTTATCTTCCTCTGTCGAGATGAGGGTCCCGGGTTTAGTTCCTGGCCACGGGTAAACATTAATGATACACAGAAGCATCTGTTTCTTAGCTTTCATTTTCTCGTTCATGTAATTATGCCTAGTGCTATGTGTAAGTTATGGAATTACAATACTTGTATGACTATACTTACAGTAATCATAGTTAAGTAACGAACGGAAGTAAATGCAAAGCGGAAACGCAAAAAGCAACGGAAGAAATCCGTAGCATCTTCTCTAACTTTACGAAGCTTTGTTTTCGGACTCTTTTATCGTTCTACTGTTGGAACATCGGTCTCCTCTGAATTAGAGGGTTAAGGCCATAGTCTGCCACGCTGGCCAAGTGCGGGTTGGCAGACTTCAAACCCCTTTAAGAACATTTTTTTTGAGAACTCTAAGGTGTGCAGGTTTCCTCACGATGTTTTCCTTCACCGTTGTAGCAAGTGATATTTAAACTTAATTAAGAGGACTGTGCTAGGATTTGGACCCACTCTACCGGAGTGAGGATTCGAATTTCAAACGACTAAGCTGTCACTGCTTTCCTAACGATTACGAAGTTATGTGTAGTTTAAATTACATATCAGTTGTTGTAATCTCCTATCAACGTAACAACTTGTAATACTTAATATTGGTCATATGAATACTCATCTCTTACAAATAATTTTCCGCGGTGCTACCGATGCATGTCAGCTCAAAGTGAATCGCTAATGATATTGATCAGGTTTTCCCATGATCGTGTCCCTGTTATTAGTCACCCCATTGCGTCCGCTCCTGTACCCCCAACCCCCCTTTGCACTGGCCCCATTCGGTTCGGTCATAATTTGACACAGCGTATAAATCATAGACTAAACATAACAAAAAAAGGAAACTGCAGTACAATCTATCATTGTAATTTGTGATCAAAATTACCCGGATTTCAAGTAGCTGTTCGGTATTGCAATTTGGAACTTGGTCACATATGAAGAGCAATTCGTAGGTTGGTTAATGCGATTACAGTTAGTTCCGAGGTGTAATGTGTTATTAAAAATTAGCTCTATTTTGAATAGTATACCGCAAGCAATGTAGTAATTGTACATGGTTTTAGTTTGTTATATTAATTCTTAAGCGGAATCAGAATTAATGCTAAATATATACGCACGAGAGTGCACACACGAAGTTCTAACAACATTTTACAAAATCATTGTAATCATAGAGGATAATAATTTGATCAACACGCAGCTAACAAGTATCAAATGAGCTATGGTACACTACTAAATCATCACGAGAACCAAATCACTATATTTAATAAATCATTTTGTACCCGCCATTGTTTGGTGCGATGTGTTTTAGTACAGTTGCAGTGTCCGCAAAATTTCGTTCGCGTTTCGCTTTTATACCGCAGTGTACTTTCATAAAAGTATTGACTTAACATTTTCATTGTACATATTTAATCAGTACTATGCAGGAGGTTTTTGGTTGTATTGAAACAAATTTGTGTTATTTATTACTATATGTTTGTTATTTATTTTTGGACTTATGTAAACTAGAAGTTCATTTTACTAACACAAACAGAATTATTTCACCTGATACAGTCATGTTGAAAATTTGTTACATATATTTTGATGCTACAGCGGCTGTTGTAGCTGTAGTGACAGCCTTTATTGTGCTATTTTTCTATCATATAAAGGACAAACAAAAATCGGATTCATATATTTAAAGATTATAATTAATTTTACATTTACTAAAATGCGATATTGTACATATCAGAAGTCACGATAAATGTTTAAAATTGCTTTTCAGATCTGTCAATCAATTAACCGAACTCGATACTGATAAGGCTTTCGATATTCTCGGTATGGTGCCGACTGGGCCAATTCTAATAAGTTTTATATTTTCAAGTAATGTTTACAGTTTAATATTCAGCCATGTTTCGGTGCGGGATTGCTAATTCCGCGAAAAGCAATAACAGTTACCGGAACTGTGCGATCGTCGGGCGCTCAGCGAATTGGACTCTTGATAACGCTTTCATGTTTCATATTATTGACTTTTGTACATTGATGTTCATTTTTATCGTTTCCTTTTTTGTGACGTTAATATTTTTAGGATTCAAGTTGGACGCGTTGTTTCGCTACTTGATATAATTGATATAAATCTCACTGAATTTCTAATGTTTTCTCATCTCTCAATATTTCGTTCTCCCCTATTCTTTGTATATTATTTTTATTATTTGTTTCGTCTGTAATATATTTAGGTTTCAACTTTAACGACGCGACGTGTTGGTCTATACTCGTTGTAAAATATCTACCGCTTGTATAATATTTTCTTGTTTTTCTGTTTTTGCTTTTTCTTATATATAAAATTCATTACTTCTTTTGTCTGTAATATTTTTAGGGTCAACGATCGACTTTAATAAATACTCGCTTAACGAAGCGAAGCACGTGTGTTCTGGGACTGGGTGTATACTTATCTGTATTATTTAACAACTATGTATTTAGTACATAAAGTGCTTATCACTTTATTCTATTTATATTATTAGTAGCTCCATTTAGCTGACCTCGCTTTCATCTTAATTGTTGTTAATGTATAAGTAGGTACCTAATATTAACTATTTTGGAACATTATTTGCTACTATGTATAAGCGACATTAATACTTCATATTTATTTACGGACCACTTTCAAGGACGTGCCAAGCTTCGAGCCATGATACTTATATCTTTAAGTTGCACACATATTAAATTAATATACGTTCCAGTTCCGCGGTCATACATAGGGTTGTCAAATTTTTGATGTCACATGAATATTGTATTCGCTCTGCATCTAAATTGTTAATATTAGTAGCGCAGAATTTACTTCAAAGCTAATTGATTGTATTTTATAGAATTGTACATCGATAATTAGTTTAGTTAATTATGTAATCATTAGTTAAATTTAATTTACGATAAGCAATTAATGTATCATGACCAAATAAGTCAGATACTGGCTGATCGGGCACTCTTTGAAACTGGTGTGCGTATATAAAGAGAAGGTAAAATGTCACGAAGAAACATCAGGTTTGTGGGAATGGAGAAACTTGGGATTCGAACCTCTCTGCCTACCCCGTCTTTATGGGTCTGCTCATATGGCGTAATTACGTAATAAATAATCTTTTTCGCATATTCAAGTTTTAAGAGTCGTTAGAAAGTTATTATTACGAGTTCTCTGTATCAATTTTCAAGTTTTGTACAAAATTGGTGTTGTCAAACAAATTCACAGTAGCGTTTCCAAGAGCTACTGGTGCTTCGGAACGTTTAACATCAGATTGAACAGAACATTTTTTTACTTCGCCAATATAAAAACAATGTAAACATCTATTTCACTTCAACCGGCGTTTTCTTTTTCTGCTTTTTTCATTCGCACTATAACTTCAGTTGGAAATTAACTAAGCTCTTACCTACCTGTTGCTCTAGTTTCCACTTTGAATGTTTGTTTTTTTTGTTTTTCAGTAGCAATGTTTATAAGCCTTTGAAGCTTTTAACGGCCTCCGCCATTTTACGAAATCAACGTTGAAAGTAGAGAAAGTACTATATAGAGTTTTGGTTCGTACGTTAAGCTATATATACATTTTGATGCAATAATGAAAATATGTTATCGAAAGTACTATAAAAAAGTTACTGAACTTATGTTATCGTTTTTCCCACCACCTATCCCATATTCTCACCACTTATTCCATAGTTGGATGTAAACGTAACCTATTAGATTGTGCCAAGATTTAGAAAATATGCCCATCGTGAAGATTATGGGATTTGGCCCATCCCTTCGCCCTTTGCCCTTCAGGGGAGGCCAACGTCCAGCAGTAAACTTAATATGCTAATGATGATGATAGGAAATATGATATTTAGTAACAGTATATATATTTAATAATACTTAACAAAATCTTGACTTTAGAATGGTCTGCCATTCTATCTTAGAAGGTATTCAGACACTTCCATCACCAATCTTGCACCAAGTGAACAATAGTCAAAAGCCTCAAAACATCATTTTTTGTTTATCCAAATCCTGTTAGAGTGTTGTGTACAAAACAGCAGGTAGCACTTTAAAATACAAAGAAGCAGCCAAAAAAAGGACCATAGTACCGCTCTTTTACAAGGCGACAAATTGGAATAGGCAATGGGTGCAAAACAAAAAAAAGCGCTGGTCATTCACTCGCTCCTCTCGCACCTAGATAATGAAAACAAAACCGCTTCGGATGCTGCGACATCTCAATAACTCAGTAACGACAGCAAAATAAGTGCAAAAAGCTGTTAGCGGCCCTAGATTTATGTGCACTGCGGGCCATTTCGTTTCGCTGACCGTCTCGCCCGCTAGTTATGCTCGGGGATAAAATTTAATGATTATCGCACTCATTTCAAATTGGATGCGTTTGTGAGTCGATTTAATGAAATTTGTTTGCACCACGCTTTTGGAGCCACGTAAAACTTTACGCTGAAACTCCAACCGGATAATTTCATTAAAAATAGGTACAGTTGACCCTAATATGCAGGAAACCAATGTTATTATGCTCGCCCCCGTTTTAGAATTATGCATAAGACATGTTGCGTATTCTATGTGGTTATTCTTACACTGTAAACACTATCGAGTATAATCGGGTGACGGTTAAGAAAAAAAAAGTTTTTGTCATTTTCAGATCATATTTCCCAAGAAGTCTCCTGGCTGCAATTCATTAACGAACCACAGCGTTCCGGTCATCGGAAGCTCATTCCGTTGCATTGTTCCTGTAGCGATTAGAGATGATAGTCATTGCCATTGCTTGTAATATTTTAGGAAATGAAATGAAGAAAATAATTATGTTTACGGATAACAGTTAGGACCAGTCTTTTAATATTTCTCGTTTATAATTAGTATAACTTTATGTAATAATCATCCTTGTACGCAATCTTCGATACAATTTTTCCCTTAAGCGATCAGTAAAGTTAGCAACTCCAAGTGCCGTACACTTTTTCGTTGGTAACCACTACTATCAAATTATGACGAGCGTGTCCCTGTTACGGATACCAAGATAAGTAGTTAGTTTCTGTTGTTGTAGTTGAGTAGCACTCTTCTCACCTCCTTGGTGGCCCTCAAAGAGATTTGAAATATTAATCAATATACCTAATAATCTGCAATGCAGCAGCGTGGATACATTCATAACCATGTGGATGAATAAGTCTTATACGGATATATGAATTACCAGCGAAATGGTTAATGAGTTGCCAGATTTCGACTAGTTTTTTAAAAGCATTTTTTCAAAGCGTGCTCATGATAGCGCTTCGGGAAAACTTCGAAAGGGGTGTTTATTTCACGTTTAACACGTGTACGTCGAAAACGAGCGTGCAAATAGGACCGCAACCCAATGCAGTTGATATGGTATGTACCTTGCACGCGCATAGGTGATTTGAAAGAGAGTTGATAATGTTAATCCAAAATACGGCAAATTTTGACTGCCTCGTTGGTCGTATTGGTTGCAAGTGCGACTGACGATCGGGAGGTCCCGGGTTCGATTCCCGGGTCG
>DWTO01001909.1:0-15055 GCA_018244755.1 Jemadia pseudognetus
CACGTGCAGCACGAGCCTGTTGGATCGCGTGATCCACGTGAGGCTTCATGCGCAACGTGCGATCGATGTGATTAGGATTTTAAATCTACTCTAATCGGTTAAGGTAGCAAGAAAGCCGTAAAGAGCACTCTCTTTCAAAATCGACACGCACCGCCCACTCCCCTAGTGAGGTTAGTAGACATGAACTAAGAGAGGTGGAGGGCGGTCACCGGTGAGCTCGGCGACGCGCTGGTCGTCGACCACCCAGTGCGCGAGCGGCAGCCACACGTGGCCGTACTTGACGTCGCGGCGGCGCAGCGACAGCACGCCGTCGAACTGGCGGCGACCGTCCACCGTGAGCCCGGCCGCCAGCCACTTGTCGTGCGCCCGGTTGCGGTACTCGGCGCGCGCGCGCAGCGTGCTCCGCGCCGACTGCAGCGTCACGGCGGCGGCGCTCGACTCGTTCGACACGCTCACGGTCGCGTCCAGCGTGCGCTTCTCCTGCCGCACATACACACGTTCACATCACATCGTGCTTGCCACACAACAACCTATTTATATAACTATATACACTTATAAACTAAACGTGGGCCATAGGGTAAGACACAGAGGGTAATGTATTAAATTTATATGATGCCTTGTGTAATAATGTACTATTTGATACAAATATTTCTGTGATAAATAAATATATCAGGTTTGTAAGGATAGAGCTATTTGGCACTCGGTGCTCTCTGTCTACCCCGCAAGGGACCCGGCGTGATATATGTATGTATGTATGTATTTCTGTGATTATACAGGATATCTAGAAATTCGTTGTAAAGAAGTTAGTTAGCAAATAGTGTTTATAAACTGAATATAAATCTACATAGGCATTCTTCAGACAAATATACATTCATATGTATAATAGATAGATTCTTGGTAATTTTTTTGCTGCTACATATAGCAAACTTAAAACAATCTATCCAGAAGTTACTGCCGCAACAGTGACGTATTTAAATATAGAACACATTAAAGACAGTACAGTACGAGAGGGTTAAGTTAGCAACAAGAGCTCACTTTGCTGTCGGGCGTGTCGAAGGAGAAGCCGACGACGTCGGCGGTGTCGTTCCTGTCCCACTTGTACTGGAAGGTGTAGGTGTTGGCGGTGGGGTCGGCCTTCTCCAGCGACAGCACGTACTTGGACGGGCCGCTCATGATGAAGTACGGCGCGTTCCGCAGGTTGGTCATGTTGGGGAACTGCGCCACGTTACGATACATCAAGTTAATCTTTTATCTCTACAGCTGGACGTGGTGGTGATTGCAAAAGGTCACAAGAAAAGCAAAGACAAAGCTGGCTTAATCATAAAAAAACGGCAATCGATTAACTGAAATTAAACGTGAATTTATGTGATTTATAACACGTCATGTCCTTCACCTGGTAGGCGGCACAGAACTTGATGCCGATGGCCTGGTCCACGAACGTCCAGCTGCACGTCTTTTGTTCGATCCTATTTTTGTTCAGGCCCTGCTGCTGCAGCTCCTCGTCCCCGTGCAATATTATCAATTCGGATCTGCAAAGAATCAAACACAGTTGTGACATTTCGATTTAAATATCTGAAATCCTTTTTATGTTAAACATAGAAATACATATTTTAAACAGAAAATTAGTATAGAGGTCAAGAGGTCAAGTTTAAAGTTGTCACTGTGGTCTATTTTAATGGAAATTATTGACAATAATGCTATAGTCATTACTCACAAATGAGGTATTTACGTGTGTTCGTCTCTAACATTTTATAAAAACCATTTTTGTTTTGTAAAAAGAGTCAAAAACGGATGAGAGTTGATTGCCTTGCAGCAAATATATGACAATGTCTACTAATACTTTCTTAGATAGATGAAAGAAGCAGAGAGGAGAAAGAAGCGGGGAAGAAGTAAAAGAGGAGACAGAGGGGGAATGAGAGGAAAAGGGAAGGATAGAGGAGGAGTGAGAGAGAGTGACTGAGCGTGAGGCGGTTACTTGGCGGCGAAGATCTCCTGCTTGTCGCGCGGCAGCGAGAGGTCGAGGCGCAGCAGGCGCAGGCCGCGCACGGCCAGGCGCGCCTCCAGCGCCGTGGCCGTGTAGAGGCGCGCCGCGAGCCGCACGCCGGCCGCGGCCAGCGCGCCGCCCGACACGCTCATGGTGGCCGCCACGCTCACGGCCACGCTGCGGCCGCGCGCGCACCGTGCGACACGAACAGGAACCAGTACCGTGATACGAAATTAACGCATATGAATTAGCAATTCAGACGTATGACGTAGACGTATATACGTGTCTTTAAATTAAATACACAATATTTAATACTACTTCGAAGCGTGTGCTTACAACAGTTCTTACTAGTTTTCTATCTTGGGTGTCACATACGGTAGAATTACAGCAATTAGGAATTACAGCAATAATTTATACGGTACTAAAAACAAAGTATACTATACTTCAAGTGATGGAGGATTAAAAAATACAACTAAATATAAAAAAAGAAGCGTTTGCACTTCTCAGCACCCAACCCGGCTTTTGAACCCAGGGCCTCCCGAACGGCAGTTGAATAAATAAAGATACGCGACTACACTCATGTTATGCAAATATGTAAACGTTTTATATTAGTATAACGTACCTTGGTCTAATCCTGCCCTGGAAGTCTAAGTTGCCGGATTGGCTGAACTTATCGACCACTGTGCCGGACATCTTGGTGTCCACGTAGCTCGTGCCCATCAGGTTCAGATTTAACGGCAACCCGCAGCCGGTGGGCACGGAGAAGGTCGTGTCGACGAACAGAGACGCTTTGTTGTAGGATATTTCCTAAAATAATTGTTTTCCATATACGTATATTTTCGTTTAGTTCGTTTAAGTTAGTTTTAAAATAATTATTAATGTATTGTAATGTATAATATTCCTTAAGTATGGTAATTAGCACATCAGTGGGGGCGCCACTTCCTTTCAAATTAGTACGGCTTAACCGTACCTTAAGATGTATTAAGCAATATAAATATAATAATGATAACGCAATGAACAATATGTTTTTCCAAAGCAGTTTCTATTATCTCGATTATAAAGAAATTATATAAATATATTGAAACATACCTTCCCGGACAGAATCTCCAAAATTCTTAATTTCGGATTCATTTTTTCCAATGAACCAATTATTTCATCGTTACCCTCAGCACTCCAGAATGATATCTCATTGCCAAATACTTTAATTCCCAGCTCTGCCATAGGATACTGGTGCTTAAGCGCCTCGTTTTTGTAGCCAAGATTGTCTATAGTCTGCCGCACCTCGTCCGCCTCGCTGGTGGAGCGGAACACGCGTAGTTTTTGTAACTTTTCGTTAATCTTATTCTTATTCAGCGGACCGTTGTTGCCGAAGAATCTTTCGAAGTATCTCTCGAAGCCTTCACCGCGAGCTTTAATCTACAAAATATTGATTTTTATACTATAAAATGGAATGGCACAATGCATTTAATGACAGTCGGTTCATACTGCCACGTCGTGGTTAAAGGGGCGTAAGAGGGCGCCCTATCGCCAGGTGCTCCGGCTGCCTGCAGTAATTAGCGGCGCACTACTAAATTCGGAAGACGGCCAAAAAGAGTGGCGGCGATTAGAGGAGCCCTATGTTCAACAGTGAACTTCCAAAGGCTGATGGTCCACTCATTAAAATAAAATATATTTATGGTATTTCGACACAAGAACTTAGTCTTCAACCAGCAGCCGTTCTATAAAGTTTTCTATCACAATAGCTTACACCTATGTATAAAATGTTACGCTGCCCCCAGCCCGTGCATCGCGCTTCAAACCACGTGTACATCCCGTAGCGCGTACAGGCTCAGATAACTCTTAATAGAACATCGTACCAATTATGAGATAATAAAATAAAAATATTTATTTTTTTAGTACCTATAGGTGTTACGTTAGTTGTGTGACAAAAAAATACTGACTTCTAATAGATTAATGGACTCCCCGAACATATCGATGGTCAGGTTGAGCGACACCGATCTGGGTATGTAGGAGTCGGGCGAGAATACCACGTTGGCCTCGTAGTTACCACCTGCAATACATGACACCTTAGCACTGACCTAGAAATTGATTTTATTTCCGTATGTAATTAATAGTGGGACGTAACCGTAATTGGGGAAACGTGTGAGTGTAAAAGTTTCCTCTGCCTATATCTTCGGTAATTGTAGGCGTGATGGTACGTTTATATAACTAAGCAAAAAATGCATCAGAGTGCATGGAATCAGTAATAAAACCAGGCGTCAATAAAAGGTAATCATATGAGATGATACTATTCTATAATATTATTTATTCTTGTGCAACGTTTAGAACCAAGGAGTACAAGGGCCTGCTTAATGCCCAATGTCTCTCCTGCGATATTCCTAAGCCAAATAGGTATGATGTAAAATTTTACATATTTGTTTACAAGAATACAATGTTTACAATACAATATGCAATCACCAGCGTTGTACTGATCGAAGAACACGCCCTGCTCGTAGTTCCTGGAGAACATCCTGAAGTCCGGGCTGTCCTCCAGCTGCGGCACGGTGTTGCCCGAGAGGAGGCCCTGGATCTCCACGCGGGACGGCAGCGACGACTGGCCCACGTTGTTCAGGTGGCTCCACACGAACGTCGCCACTGCGCACACACGTGGAACACACAAACTGTATGTACATTGGATATAATCATATAAATATGTATGTGTGAGTGAACTTCCAAAAATCAAAATGGTATCTTTTATCTCCTTTTAAATCGAACTTAGTACAGAGAAACGTGTTGAGAAAATCTTTATTATCCAGTTACCAAAAGCTGTTGAAAATGAACTTCTCCCAATGGGACCATATGTTATCGAAGTTTGATCATAAAGCTAAGAATATACTTGTTACCGAGTACTGACATTTTACAACATGGCTAGTTACCTTGGTTCACAGGCTCATTCCTCAGCGCGTGGAATATTTTCCTGATGGTGCTGAGGTCGGGGCAGCGCATCACCTGCAGGTACGACGCGACGCGCAGCTCCACGTCCACCAGATCCGCACGGAACGTTTCCAGGAAATAGTCCCTGCAGAGTATTCATACATTTAGCTATCGAATATTAAGTTTCCTTGTTTTCACCGTTGATATCTATATTTTTATTGACAAATGTTTAGTGGCAATAAGTAACTAATGTTCCTAGAATTCTTGTGATTTAACAGTGAGGCATCCAGGGGATGTAGGTTCAGTTCCCACTCAGGACAAATATTTGTATATTGACAAATATTTTACATACTATATCTGAACATTTATTTAAACATTAATAGGATTTAGTATTTAATAGTGTAATTTGTATGGCATTTGAATAATAACTTGTTACAATAAAACCATGTTCATTTCTATTGTGTATTATAAAACGATAAAAAAGAAAATGAATTATAAGCCGAGTTACATTACCTGGTCTCAGTGCATGGTGTTCGCCTGAACGCGTCTACGGCCGTCAGTCTGATGGGGACGGGCACCAGCACATCGCCTATCACGTTCATCAGGGTATCTGCAAAGTCCAGCTTGTAGCCACCGATGTTGCCAAGTGCTTTGATCGCTAAGACAACCTAGAATCATTAAAATGATATATTGTGTAAGATACGGTCATCCATTCTAATGTTAAAAATGTGACAGTAACTTTGTCTATTGGTTATACTGTTATGACCAATTAATAATAATAATAATAATTGTAAATAAAATCCATCTATGAATATGATAATGCTCTTAGAATTGAGGATTAATTTAAATTTAGGATTGTAGTCGCCAAGTGCTATTTAAAATCATTTAGGTCATTCGGTTTTTTTACATGACACAAGATTGTAAATGCACACATGGAATGATTTGGTTTGTATGTAATGAATTACAAATACTTACACTGTCTCTCTCTGCTCTCTGTGCGTTATGTAGCCCCTTGTCAGTTATATTAATGACAATATTTTGGAATACTTCCATTATCTGCTTTGGTACAGGATCTTCACAACATTCTCGTACTACAAGAAGAGTGTATTATTTACATGACGAGATTATAAGAAATGATGATAGTCTACTAGTGATAAAATTAAATGTAGCAATGGTACCCAATAGTTTTAAAAAGGGGTTTAAAAGGCTGGGGTCTTGGGTTCAAACCATAGCTCACACATCATTATTCAAATCATAGCTCACTCATCATTATTCAAATCATAGCTCACTCATCATTATAAATTTATATGTATTTGAAAGATTAAATATTACTTATGATAACCAGTCATGTAATCTCCATGTGATCAGTGTAATAGATTATGGTCTTAAATGAATGATGGAAATATATTATACTACCCGTATAATTATTTAAATGTGTTAAATATTATTTTTTAAGTATATTTTTCATAATGTTTTAAAATACACAACAATACTTACAAGGCTTTCCACTGTGTTTGCAATATGAATGTACCATTGAGGAAACAGTGAAAAAGATCACTTTGTCGTTTTTCTGCTTATGCAACAACTCCAGCATACTTTCAATCATTTCTTTTTTCGGCCTGTAACCAAAGGTAATTTTGAACAAAATAAAAAACGTTTCTCATATTGGTAAATAAAAATATATAACAGACAAGCATTCATCAATAACGAAAATGCATGTTATCTAGTAATACCATAGACAAAATTATTTTTGACATTTATGGCAACATTGGCGACAATGAACAAAGTATTTTATATAACAAAGCCATTGGTACCACTTTAATTGTGCTATGCATTAAAAAACTGTAAAAACCAATTAAAATTAAATATATAAAGTGTTATAACAAAATCCTGACCTTGGTATCATTGCCATGGACATAAGCCACTCATGCCTGGTTTCCTTGTCTACTTCTTCCTTAACTATCATATTCTTGATCAGCTCCACAGAACCGGCACTTGCTATGTACGGCAGTGCATCCATTATATGTTTCCTGTTCGTTAACAGAAGACCTATGAGGACCACCACGAGGTAGGTCGACACAACAATTTTGGTCAAGTTTTAAAGGTGTGATTTTATGTGAAAAGAGTGACATGAGGGTGTTCATAGGAGATTATTAACATTTCTCCATTCACTGACGAATTATTATTAATTTACTGGTTTTATTATTAGCATTTCCAAAATATAATTCTTACAATAAGATTCTGATGCGAAGCAGACTTTTGACAGCAACTACCGACTGTAGAGTATAATTATAAATGTGTAGCGTGCTAGTTTTAAATTGAGGGCGCGCTAAAGACAAAATTATTAATGTTATCGTAACGGGTGCGTCTGCACTGGTATGTAGGATCGCAAAAGTAGGCGGCGCCAGCGGCGCGGCGCTGCGGGACGTACGTGGCGGCGGGGCAGATGGAGGGCGCGCGCGCCAGCAGCTGCGCGAGCGCGGGGTGGTGCAGCTTGCGCGCCGCGCGCACCAGGCGCCCCCACAGCCCCACGGTCGACCCGCTGTCCATGTTCTCGTCCACTGTAGTGTTTTCCGATTCAGAACTCGGTTTAACACTGAAAGGAAATTCAAACATTGTTTCCTAAATCACATGACATGGCATTAGATTAGCAAATTCTATAAATAATAAACAAAAAATGAGTATGTTATATTGGTATGTAATTGTAGTTTTGCAGCTATCTGGTTGCCAAATCAAGCTTTCTTCAGGCTCACTTTAAGAACTTATCAGCACGTTTGACATTATGTATCAAACTGATATTCGGAACGAAATCATCAATGTAAAGGTAATTCAACTTACACACAGAGCAATTTGAGGATATCTCTAGCAGATTTTATTTCACCCGTTTCTGCTCTCCCGTAAGGCACGTGCTGGTGTAGTATGTTGGCGCGTCTCTGTACCATGGACCAGGCTGTGAAGGTCAAAAAATCTTTACATATTGCGATTTATTAAATTAAAGTAATGGATATCTTCAAAGCAGTAGAAGTTGAAGCAGACAATGCAACAGTGATTATTGGCAGAGACACATGTTCCTCCAGGTATTTGTAATTTTATTGAGGCAATGACGACCTAACCTGTAGTAGGCTATGTCTTCACACATCATAGTTACTTTGAGTACTAAGTTTGGAGAACATAAAATCCAAAAGTAAAGCAAACCTTGGCGTTCCGATTCCATGGTCTGGCTATCAGTTTTGTTGAGTTCCTTCATCAATATCAAGTCCTGCACGACTGTGGTCATTGCGCCGGAATTCTTTCCTGAGAACGGCTCGAATAGGTGACGCTCGCGGCAGTTCACCTCTTTGTATATGTGGTGGTCTACGGTTATGCGACATTTGCTTTCCGATTTTAGAACTGGCCACGTTTGGAATTTCTGAAAAATATGTCACCTAATAGTGTGTATGTCTTACAGTTCATTTAATGTGATAAGGCAATCTTATAAGTCAGCACTGTAATTTGTACATACATATATTTGCATTACATTACCATAATTATTTATGTATAGGTTGTTTCTAATGTGGATTTTCTAGTGGCTTGGAATTTGGAAATGTGCCTGGTGAATGGCAATAGATTTCACCACCTGTGTCATATTGGGACATAAATGTAACTGGTGAGACGTGGGAGTGTAGGTACTACATTCCTCTACCTACATCTGCGGGGATTATAGGCATGATGTTATGTATAGATATGTTATCTACATCCAAGAATGATGGTAGTGCCCCCATCTAGGGGATATCATTGCAGATCAGATGACAGTGTAGTGAGTACATTATGACACTACCCATATTAAAAACATTCAGACCAATATGCTAGTGTTATATACACCAAGCTTCATACATCATCACTATAGTACAGTTAATACATATGTAAAGTTAAACAATACTTACACTCTGAAAATCGTAGCGCACAGTTTGTAGAATGGACATATATTTATACCTGTCTGTGCACTCTGACAGGTTCCTGGTCTTGACTAAAATGAGACTGGTGTTCTCTTGGCCTCTCACTGCGTAGTCGACATTGCATGTGCCGTGAATGTCTTGCTATTATGAAAATAGGGGTTAACAATTATTTTCAAAAATAGAATATTAGGCAGATAATTTAAGTATGCCTAATTTTAACATCAGGTACTTAAATTAAGTATTTATAGGTAATATTATTATACAGATCTTACAAATATAATGCAATTTAGTTTTACATTATAAGTATAACAGATCCTAAATAATAACAAAAAATATATGAGTTTCTAATTGCAGATAATTACACATTTGTATAGAACATTCTCAACATATAGAATAGGTCTTCAATAAGACTGGTTCTAAAATAAAAACATATTAACAACTTTTTGAATTCAAATTCAAATTTTGTTTATTCAAAATTGGTTCAATAGCTTTTTGTATGTCAAAATGAAACTATCACTGCTTCGGAAGATGCCTCGCTATGGAGAAGAAGCGGCACAAGAAACTCCATAGATGTGCTACTGCATCTTTTAAAATAAGCACTTAAGTATAACTTAAAAATATAAGCTACATAATTATTGTGGAGCTGGAGTTACAACACACCAAGCATGTTTATCATTTAAATAATCATTTACTTTGTAATAAGCTTTTTTACAAAGGTTTTTAAACATGATTACCTCTACTCCATAAAATTTTATGTCAAATCTCTTCATGCTGTTCTGAAAGAGGGAGAGAATTGCTCTCTTGAAGTTGAGAACCCAATCTTCCTCAGATTCATTTGGGCAGATCTCGGAGATAATGCCATCATGGAAAGCAAATCTGTAATTATGAGATTATTGTTTTAAATAGTGTATAAATTAATGACCAACTTTAATTTTTATTGTCATTGATAATTTTTATTGAGTGTAAATTATTGGCCAACATGACCAAAGGGGTTGTTGGTCATGTTGGCCAAGTGTGACTGCAGATTGTGAGGCCCCGGGTTCAATTCCCAGGTCAGGCTTTACTAAATTCTTCTAATTTAGATTTTATAGTAATGGCTCAGGGTCTGAAAATGTGTGTGGTGTATGGCAATAGGCTTAACACCCATTCTATAGTGGGAAATAAACATAACTGGTGAAATGTGGGAGTGTTTTATATTCCTCTGCTTACCGCTTCGGGGATTTCAGGTGTGGTGTTACATTGTTTACATTATTAAAAGTGAAAATTTGATATTTTTACTGTTATAATCCTACATACATGTTGATTTGCACTGAAAATAAAAGATTTAAGTTGGTGTAATTTAAAGTTAAAACTACCTGAGGTCATATGAAGAGACAGCATGAATAAATTTCTCTGCCCTTTCAACTGGGTAATATTCATCTTGATCGATAAGTGTGACATCAGTTAGCTGTAAGAGCCCTTCACAAGGAGTTATAAATTGCAGGATTGCCTGAAATTAACAAAAAAATTTTAATTACCTTGCTATTAACATAAACGTTATTGTCACTACCTAAACCATACATTTATTTTCCCATATTATTTCCCAAGGGAAATAAAACTAGATGTTGTAAACTAGATGCCATTTTTATTGTAACACCAATTATAAACCAAGTAATTTTTATTGCAGTGATTGCAGTGTTGGCATTATATTTCTACAACCATTGTAATCATTTTAGTTATTGTAGACTAAAATATGACATAATACTTTGGCATAGAATAATGTCTCAAGAAGAACTTTTGAGTACTTCAGGTGACTAGTCAACAACAGGTCTGATGTTGAAAATACTCCCTATTTTATTGTAAATAGTTCTTATTAATTAGGTTAAACCATTCATAACTTCAGTAATCACCACTGTAATTTCTCTAAGGGGTGTAAAGTCCGCCAACCAGCACTTGGCCAGCGTGGCAGACTATGTATGGCCTTAACCCTTCCATTCTGAGAGGAGAATCATGTTCCAACAGTGGAACGAGAAAAGGGTGTGAAAAAAAATAAAAAAAATATTGAGGTCTATACCTTTAGACGGACGGACTATATGCATTTTCAAAGTCCCATTGAAGTTTTTGAATGGGTATATTTTTATTTTATTTAAGTTTAAAACTTACTTCAGCTCTTATATCTAATGTTGAGCGATTATTGCTGGAACCGGAAAAATATGTCTCCACGTTTACTTTGTACTCATAGTGGTACACCACAGACTGCAGGTATTTGAATTTTTCCGATTCTAGAAAGAAAATAAACAGTTATTCTAAAACATCTAAGAACATCTTCGTAATATTTGAATTTTGAATTATTTGAAAGGTATTTGTTTTGTAAATAAGTCAAATGTCAATGTCTGAAGTCAAACATTCAGGCAAATATAAATTCGTTCTCATTGATTGCTCAACGATGACGGTAAATTAAATACACATGCACTCTTTCCATTAAATTTATGCATTTCATTAAATTTATGCATTTTAAGTTATGCATTTCAATTTATTGTTAACATTTTATGTAAGAATAATAATACGAAAGAACGTTTATCAATTTAAATAATCTTAGAGTTTTATTTAAATTTATTCTATATAGTAAGTTCAAGATTTATAGTGGTACTCATACTGATACATAAATATAAATAACTCATCCGGTGTTACAAGCATATATAAGCGACGGTGGCTATTTATCATTAGAGGTTCTGTCTGTTTAACATATTTTTTGCTATGTAAGACATAAATAAACAACTGGAGAGTTTTTGTATCAACAATAAACATCTTTATAACAGTATAAAGAAGTCTGTTATTATTTAGTTTAAACAGAACGCAAGAACAGAGAGCAGGAACTCTACCTAGTCAAATTGATATTTTTATTTTTAATAGTGAATCATTAATAATTTATTACCATCAGGTACTACATGAATATACTCACGAACGCATGTTGGGTGACCACAAATATTTGGATCTTTCAGTGCATCTGGAACAAATTAAACACGACCATTAAGAATTGGCCTATAACATACTACTATAAACTATTGTCATATATGTATAATAAAGGTAACATTGTAACATCACGCCTTTAAATCCCAAAGAAGTAGGCAGGCAGAGGAGCGTAGTACACTTCCACGTTTCACCACTTATGTCTAAGTCTCACTATGGCGTAGGGGGTGAAACTCTTGCTGACACCAGGTACAAATACAGACGCCAAGCCTCTACTAAAAATTTTAATTGTAAGTTAAAATAATCCAGTGGTGCCCGATCCGGGATTTGAACCCAGGCTCTCTCGATTGACAGTCATGCTTGCAACCAGTACAACTAACGTGGCTTTTAATATACTGAATAACATTATTGACATTAATGTTAATTACATTCTATTAATATTGCTAGTCATTTGGTACCTAATTGATCAAGTAAACCACACAAAGATTTTAAGTAAACAGGAAAACGTGTTGTTTGGTATTGTATGTTAAGTTGTAATTGTCTTCAAAGTCATGTTTTCTTTTCGAAAAAATATAGGTTTGTATAAATTCTTTATTAAACGACACGGATACATATAACAGAAAAGTTTCTAAGCGACTTCAAGCTGGCGTGATACATTCAGATTTTTTTTAAAGCTAATAGATATGTGAATGGTGGTGATGAAACAGAAACATAGGAACTGATTCGGGAACAACCTACCTTCAACTTAAAATCGGTTGGCAATTGTACAGATTATAAATGATATATTTTATCTGTTCCTTAGTGGCAAGGAGCAGTAATGGCACTAAATATTGTAAATAAGTATCGTGTAACGTGTAAGCGTAAGCGAAAAGGTAAATGATTGAGCATTGAAATCCGATGGCTAAAAATAATAAGCTGGAACATTGACAAATTATTCGAAATTATTTCGTTATTATTGGATATAATATTTTCTACCAATTGATTACCTTTGTCTAACTCTTCATAGTCATTATATATTAAATTATGTTAATCCTTCGAAAATACTACAATGTGGTTACTATTTCATTTTTATTCGAAATTAAGATGGTTTTCAAGTAATATTTTAGCTAATTATTTGCGATATAAGGAGTATTTCCAAATGTTTAACAATTTCAACTTTCATATTTAAATGGTTTAACGTGATTGAGGCATCTGTTATCTACAAAAATTTGACTATCTGGTTGTTTTGTTAAATAGTACTGGGAATAGGATTGGTGGAATAGGGCTAGATTAGGACGAAATAGCTCAGTAAATACGAGATCAATTGTTTATTCGTTGAGTATCCGGCAAATTTGAATTTCGTCATGTATGTACTTTCTTTTATACCTGAGAACTGAGACGGTCGTTTTGAGTACACACGTGCTATCGTACCATACACTTGGTTTTGAAATTTTGGGTAAGACTTACTTTGTTGTAAAAATGAATGAAACGCTTGTGAGCAGGAGAGGGAAAGACGCATAGGTACTTACGTAGACTACGATCAAAACATTTCTTAATTTTATTTTTCTATTCGACTCTTATTGACGCTTTAAATAACATTATTGGAATTGTGGCTCTGAATAATGTGTTAAAATGAGTAAGTCTTTAGGTATATATTTTAATAGATAGGAAGGTTAAACTGTAGGCAGTTTCGTATTTGAAGGGCAAAGAGATAACAGCTTCTTATAATATCTAATGAGGCTTCACGCCCAACTACTAATGATGAATGTTGCTGCTTAATGAATATTACATGGTATAATATAATATCAAATCACATTAGGTACTATAATTCAACCATGAAGGAAATGCGAGTACTTAACAGTGATTAAATGTTTCGATTGTCAGATCCCTAGGGCCAGGGCTTCGTTAAAAACTCTTATCTTACAATTGACGTCTAGTTGTTATTACGAGTAGGTACCGTACTGAGTAGAGATTATATTTGAATTGATCTTTGTTATTTGTTCGGAGTACTAAATCTACGTCTCTTTTGTTCCTATTAATACAACGTTTTATTAGTTAACGATTTTATTATATTATAAACATTTGTTATATTGTTGTAGAATAGATGAACTATGGTATTTGTTTTTTGATGCTTTCATGTGACTGAAACATGCAATGGTTGCACAATTTGTTTTGTGTAAAAATTGTTAAACTAATAAATTAAATAAATAGGTACTATATAGCAATCGTTTTAATTTGGAAAGATAGAAAGAAACATAAAATGTCTATCAGTGGTACCTATACATAGATACTTCATATTTTCTAATTTCTCCCACCTATTCTTTAACCGTCCATTAAAATTATTCTTTACAGAATTGTTAACACTATGTTAAGATGGAAATTTTGACGGACAAATAAAGATACATTTTTGATAAAAATATAATATACAGTTCAATTGAAATAAAATTAAGGAAAAAAATGCAAACAATAAATTAATTTAATACATACTTCTGACTCCGAGCACCGCACTAGAGACGCACAAACACACAAAAATCACACACCAATTCATTTTGTCGTTCACAGCACGCATTCCATGATTGACCGTAAGCGATTCGCACGCTCGCGATTGAATGACGAAATTCTCATCCGTTATCAAAGGGGTCGAACGAGCTGGGGTCAAAGTAAACAATATTATCACTTAATTATCTATTAAACGGAACTGTGAACTGAAATGGGGCGTATTGGTAACTATTTGTTGTAAGATACACATTATTTAGTGGCGTTGTTTGGCGGGAAGTGAGCGGAAATCGTTCTGTATCGAGTTACGTTACATTGATACGATCCGGCTGCCTGCAACATGATACTAATGTTGTGGCATCTGATTGATGATTTTATTACGCTGAGTGTACATTGTTACAAATGTTATTATATTTTATGGACTTGTTTTAAAAATATGATATAGATCCCTGTAAGGGAGCGTTCAAGTATTACGTAACGCAATTTGGGGGATGGGGGGTCATGTAAAACGTTACGATGCGTTACAAAGGAGGGAGGGGGATCGAACAACGCGTTACATAACATTGTTTTTTTCATTACTTAAAATAAACTAGAAAATATAAATCTTTTAATTTGGCAATCAGCAGCCCTTTTCGTTTGTTTCGGGGAATCCCTCGATGGTACATAATTTTTTATTACATATTTGACATAATGTTCCATTTTATTTTAAGCTTTATACGATTTTACATTTATGACTTTTAGGTAAAAACAGTTATTTGGGTGTTACGTAACGTTTAGGGAGCGGGAGGGAGGGTACAGA
>DWTO01001910.1:0-15054 GCA_018244755.1 Jemadia pseudognetus
TAAAATATGCATTATATAATTTGTAATTATTAGCATGGCGTTTGTCCGGATGAATTTTATCAAAATCCCTAAAATCGGTGAAGACGTAATATGCTACTCGTATGCTACACTCTAGGTTAATCTTTTTGCCTAGCTAACCCTTGATTACATTTGGTATTTTGTAACAGTACGATATCTGTTGCACAATAACGAAGACTTCCATTGTTTAACGCTGTTATCACAATCTCTGTAGAGATTGTATATATTTCAGTATGATGCTCCACTGGGAGTGGATGAAAAGACGGTCCAGTTTCTAACTGAAAATTTCACAATGGCCCTTCAGCAATATTAATTTTCAACCACTGATAAGTAGTGATGAGAAAATTTTGACTTGAAAACCGGTAAAAAGACCAAATATACAATAATATTATTAACCTAAGGACATATTTTATCTATTGTAGTTTGCTGGATTGCCCCAAAGTTTCGAGGGTCATGATTCTCTCAGTGTCTTATATCAATATGTGTGCAGCTTAACGTCTGATTTCGATCCAATATACAACTACCAAGGATCTGGCATAAATTCTTTTATTTTATGAGCAGCGTCTGCTACTGAAGTTCAGATTACGGTGTTCATATTTATTAGTTTGCACGTCGAAATAGAAATAGTGCGCTGCTGTTTCCGATAGCAAAATATTCCACCATACTTTCAGCAGTTTATTCGTTTCTTGTACAAACTTCTATTGTATTTTTACTTTGCGGTGTATTTTCAAAATGTTACCGTTCGTATTCATGACCGCTGAACTGTTCCATTCAAATGTCATATGTTACATTTTGTCGCACTTAACGTGTACAAAATATGACAGAATGAGAAAAAAATTATAACGTTGTCATGTACTTTTAATATTCTGAAATTTTGTCATGGTAACATTAAACAGTTTTTATGCGTATGCGTAGCATCGTGTATTACAAAACGATATTTTAAAAATTATCTAAAGCAATATTAAAAAAACCTATTATAAAATAGGTTAATAAATTATTATTGTTATGTCCATATATCAGGGTTGTTATTGTTATTTATTACTGAATAAAATAAATCGACGTCGGTACTGCACAAATCATTTTCAGTTTACGAACAAATATTACCTGGAGTGCTTTACGATGGAACATTAGACGCAAACATTACCTTGTGCTCGCGTAAGCCTGATAACCGAAAATTACCTATAGAGGATGTTCATCTTAAAAATAACCTATGTTACACTCCGGGCTATACATATGTATGTCTATGCAAAAAATTATGCCAACATGTACGTTGTTACTTCGTTGTGTTATAAAAAGCTAACAAACATACTTCTGTATAGTATATTCGTAGACATAAGAATATTAGTAGGAATATTATAGATTATAAAGAGTAAAATCCTTAATGTCCGAGCAGAGTAAGAACACATTCCCCGAACTCATGCCGGGATATAGGGTGTCGTAAGAGATGATAAAACCCGGCGCTGGCAGATCGAGGTACGGCGTGTCCCGCCTAAACAGAGCTACATTCCCTGGCCGCCTATGGGCAGCAGCGCAGGTGACGGGAGAAGCTGTGCTCATCCCCAACCTGCTTGCCCAGCGTGGGTATTAAGATTATAACCCGGGGAGATCCATTTTCAGCTGTGGAATGTAATAGGTTAATGATGATGCAGTATGCACATACAAATGTACGTCAAGATATTGTCTAATATACGACCACAAATATATTCATAAGATGTACACCAGAAATAACAAATGGAACTTATTACTTTAAGCTATTATATGTACAATGTATGGCCTCGGATGAGCCTTAGACATAAATTCGGGTTTATTACATTTTTGTCCCGTTTAGAGCACAATTTGTTACTGAGGTCACGCGTATGTTTTTGTCTCTTGCTTAAGCTTTCAGACGATTTTAATACTAGGTAGGTACTCGAAAATCCTCGGTTACTCAAATGTTCCGGACCGTAATTGCTTGTGTAAACAAAGGCTTTAATCTATTTAATTAACTGCGAAAAGACGGTAATAATTAAGGAATTATGTAGTCTTTGCCGTAATGACTTTTTCATGTTAATACTATTGTGAATAATTTTGGACTGTATATTTAAGCGTTTACGCGGAATGTTAAATATTTATTCAGACAAAATTAACGAACGAAATTTCTTTTTTATTCATTTTATCGGCCTATTACAATTGTATTATTGCATGAAAACTATACGTGCCACTGAAATCTTTGTTCTATGTTTAAAATTGATATCAAAAACAAAAACAACGAAACAAAACAAAATTGAAAACCAAATTATCAAATTTGTTTTTATGCAATTATAAAATTGCAATGTACATGTTACATTATAGGCGTTAAAACGTAGCATATTTACGATCAGTTCCTCCTTTATAAATGATGGTTCATACATTATAAATGAATTATGATAATGTCCGACAAACTGCGAAGTTTTGTAAGAAAAGATAATAAAATTAAATAAAGAACTTAATATTTAGCGTCGCAATCAAAGACTGCAATTCGTAGACATGAACGCGATACGCTGGATTCACTTTAATATTAGATTCAATTGTGTGATAAACACCAACAAACATATTCAAACACACGCACGTGCCACTATACAAAACATTTTATGGGTTCATCTTGTTCAATGTATGTGTCTAAGTTTGTCTTTGTGTACATACATATGTATTTACCTTGATGACTATTGCCGAGTAAAAAGTTTATTTAATTTGCAAATAATACTTATGTACTTAAGTTTAAAAAGTTCGATAGCTTAATGAACTAAAATTTATTTTCATTCTCAACATGAATGAATAAACGAATAATACTATTTACATCTAAATATATGAAATTACAACACAGTAATATTTTATACATTTAAATACAATATTTTATTTAACAGAACTATTTTAAACCTGAAGACGTAATAGATCAAATAAAGAAAATAATTTTGAAATATATAAAACTGCAGTGCAAACAATTCTTTTAATATCGCTGTACAATACGCGGCAGCGGAAGGTAATTTCAGAACTGAGAAGCAATAACAGGTAATGGGTGGACGTAAAACGATACAAGGGATATTAATGTACTTGTTTATAGTGCCTGCAATAGAGTAAACAATAATAGTCAACAATTTCCCGAGTCCTGCGGAAACTTTGGATTGGTTTAATAAAATGCCATGTTTGCTTAAACTTTAGAATCAACTGGATTGCTTATTGTTGTATTTGCCAGTTTCCTGAATACATCTGTACTATCACTGCTTGACAGAAGTCGATTCTCAATCCAGAAGAATGCTGGAACTTGCACTACAATGGCACCAAAGCGGACATTATTGGAGAATATGGTCAGGCCTTTAAGACTTAAATTATACTAATATTTTTTTAAGATATCCTAAAGACTGTAATAGCTTAGCCATAGACAAAGGGTCTTATAATATAAGGGCGCTTTCAATTACTATTCACATCATACTAATTCCCGTCACGGATAAATTAACTAAAATATAAAGAGTTAAATGTCGTAGTGCATAATAAAGGCAATAAAGAATTCAGTCTACCGCGGGTCCGGTCGGCTATAGTGATTTAAGCCCAGTAAATTGTACTACTAAATTGATCCAATTTATTCCCTGTCGCCTTTATCACGATGCCTGTTAATTGAGACATTTGCACGGAAATTACTGAGCCGGCGAGAGCACTCTGAAAGGCTGAAATCTCACTGATAAATACGTGTGACGTGACCTCTTTATCTGTATGTTCCAGTTACATTATGTATAAAATAATTTGGTCAAAAAAAATCATTTACACTTTGATAATCTAAATATGAGAATCTGAACAAAATATCTTGAACGCGGTCTTCCATCAAAAATACCTACTACATTATTTGGGTAACTTTACTGTTTCCATTGAATAAACAAATATTTTAAACGACTGTGTCTTCACTAGACGCCGTCACTCTCCCATTGATTGTCAACCTTCGTACAATAGCGGCCTGCCCATTATCGCTTCAGCTTACTAATTGTGAGCGCTTAGTCGGTAACTTTAGTTCCTCGACGGAATTTATCGTCGTGGATTCTCTTGCAAAGATATATACATTGAACATAACTCTCCATAGTTCTCTGAGTAATTTTGGGTTTAAGTTTACTTATTTGCCTACATTAGAATAAATTACGCGCTGTAACTAATTTTCTTAGCTTAATATATATTTCTCCAGGCCGTATTATTTCGCTGCTGGACCAAAACCAAATTCCCATAGACGTTTCTAAAGACGTGCCTTTCAGCCCAATCCTCAGCTTTACTCGTCCAGCTGCTTCTCGCCATCTAGACGAAGCTTAGCAGATTTAATGCAGACAATATTTTTTCCTAATTAAAGTCATGCATTAAAACTCCTCCTTTACCGATTACTTTTTAATGTACACAAAATTGCTGGAAGTGTTAAGGTTGCTTTCCTGTGCTGGACTCAAACTACAAGAAGCCACTTTCTAGATAAATGTTACCGAGATTTAATCCAGCTGTGGGCTAGTAATCGTCTATTGGTTTGCTTTACATAGCTTTTAAGCACCATTTCGTTGGTACAAAGTCAGAGAAATGCAATAACCCTATTAATACTTAGCAAAACTTTGTACCGAGAGAATTACAGAATTAGTATTTTACTCGATAAACATCAAGCGATAGACGATTTTTAGACACACGAAAATGTATTCAATTAGTTTGAAGTACCTATTATATATTTACGACTTATTTAAAAATCTATATCTTATCATGAATATCCTTAATATCTTAAAATGAAAACTGCTTGAATATTAGTTATTTTCAAATAGTTCAATTATTTTCTTTATTTGATCTATTACATCTTCAGGTTTAAAATAGTTATGTTAAATAAAATATTGTATTTAAATGTATAAAATATTACTGTGTTGTAATATAGATTGCTACACTTGACTTTATTTGAAATAATACCGTTCGGAAAATAGTATATGTTGCTTTCATATTTGTGTAAGAACTTAATATATTTGTATCCTATAAACGGGGAATTGAACAAACGAAATGCGTGCTATAAAATGCTATGATTAAATGGTGAACACAAATTTAATTTATTTTTCAGCACTCTCCTAATATATTCTCGTTACTCGCCTGCTGTAAAACATGTTCGTTAATGTTTCTGGTTTGTCCAACACTAGTTGTACATGCAAATTGTTCCGAACTAGTTACATGATTTGCTTTTTAAATGGCAAAGGAAAAAGTTTTGTCACGAATACAGTTTGCTTTATCATTATCCGCACGTTACGTCGATGTAACTACTTTATTCAACCCAATTTTGTGATAAAGGTAGGAAATATTTATTTTCTTTTCTTCTTTGTATTACATCTGTGAATATGTTAGGGCTCTTGATTACTGAATGTTTGTTATGATTGAATTTGTTTATATCTGGAACGCTTCTCTGTTTTCGTTCTTAGTTTTCTTTCTAACAGATATACGATAAATATGTATAAAATTTTTATTAGGAGTAAATTAGATCTGTAATGGAATGGGAAAACCAAAATCGTAATTAATGACATTTTATAAAAAAAATGTTGGTGCTGTTTGTAAAGTTTATTTGTATCTTCCTGCAGTAAATTAAAAAAATAACAAGTAGTATTAAAACAAAGATAATCTAGCTGGCTCTCGGTTTGGTCGACAGTATTTTTTCCAGTTTTTTCAACGGTTCGTTGTACATTTTCTTTAGTTTCACATATCAAGTCAAACTAAATGATACTCCAAATGGATTTCAAACTTCTTTTAACGTATTATTTATGTAATTTTTTTGTATAACGCGGTTTACTAATTCAGTTAATAATCTCATTTTCTTTTTCCCTTTAGTTTTTATTTTGATATGTGTCTTATATTAATAAATATTTTTATTTGAATAATAGACATTTTAAATATAGGTAAATTAATAATTCCAGACGAAACCTCTCTAATGTATCTACAAAGACAACAAACAAATTTCTGAGCTGATATACGTTAAATCAATCAAATCAATAATTGATTACTGCGGTGCGCAAACAAACCCTGATTGATACGTTTCCCGTTGTTATATAAACTCGTAACGAAAAGGCGATTGGATTAGCGTTCGCTATCAATAATACAAATAAAATGCAAACAATTTTTGGTAAGAAATCATAATTATTATCAGCCTGTCAGTTTTGTGGAAAAAGAACTCTCCTAATAATATATAAAGTATATATAATTCATAAAGTATATATAATATATAACGTATATATCAAGTATACATAGTATATAACGTACAGTGTATATAACATATAGTATAGAACGTATAATCGCTTGTCGAACGATGACACTCAAACTATAGATATTGTTTTGTGATTAGTTGCTATGGAAAAAGTCGAAATGGACTGGTGCATTAGTACAGTGGTTAGTGAACCTCATTGTTGCGTTCGGATCCTGGGTTCAATTCAAGATATCCCAAGACATTATTAATATAAACATTAAGTTGTTAGTCATAACTTTCAAATATAAGACTTGGTATAAATGTGTTACATGAATTCTCAGGTTGAGAATCGCTAAACTGAAGGGTTCAAACGATCGTTCAACGTTTATTTTCATTTCGCTCTTACCCTTTTGCACCCTTGTCTTCCTTGATACATTGTTGAAGGGTAAATGAAATATACCTTTATTTGCTATTTTATTAAAACAAAAGCCGTGTACACGAGTTTTTTTTTGAGTAAACTAGCAAAGCTTATTTTCACAAACTCTAAGGTAATTACAATGTACTCGTGACATATTTTACTTAACGATAGAAACTTATACCTTATATTTTACAATGTTTGGACTCTTAATGAGGCAACTAATTATATTTTTACATTGATCATTATATTTAATGACAACAAAACATTACATTTATTATAGTAAATAATAATTAACAATGGTTAATAAATACGTTAGATAGGCTTCTTAATATTGTAGATCTTATTCTCTTTTGAAGACAGAAATAAAAATACTTAGTAATACAGAAGTAAAATTAACATGTATCATGGAATTCATAATTGTATGGTTCATAGTTCATCTTTCTATCATAGCCAAAATTAATCAATGTCAGTAGAGTCATAATTTACTGCACAGTGGGAATTAATCTTAATTGGTGAAACGTGGGGGCGCATTCCACTCCTCTGTCTACCACTTCGGTGATAATAGCCCTGATGTATCATTTTATTGTAATCAACCTCTTTGTCGTTGCCCTATTGAACACGAGGCTCCTCTCAACATAACAAATGTTAAAGTAATACTCCGCCACTAAATATTTCAATGGATGATATCAATGGTTATAGTGGGATTTATAAAACATAACAGATATTCCTATAACATTTATATCAACTGAGTACATCCTTAATCACTTTAAATAAAGCACAAACATAACCACGTACGGCGCCATCAAAACACTTTCTTCGGAGACTTTAGTGCCGACTTAAGCACAGTTGAGCGCCGCCTGCAGCGGGATTGAATTTAAATCCACCTAGAAATCCTATTATTACAGGAGGTGTCGAGAGCTAAGTAACCGTGGCATCTCGCAATTCCTCGAGACAGAGCTATAAATTAGACAAATCCGATTTGCACGTGCGAAACGAAGGGAAACTCGTTACCCTGTTTTGGTGATCGCGTTTGTTTAGACAAAAGGCGACATTTGTCTCGCCTCAATTCGAAATTCAATCCGTTTCGAACAAAAAGACAGTCATTTGTCTCTACAAACGGGACCTATTACGTTAATAATAAGATCGTTTGAAGTTCAATTGATAAAACACAACGGCTTCGATGATATTATAGCAATTCAGTCTGTTTCTGTGTAACTTGAAGCGTACATTCTCTGTATCTTCGGTTTCATTGTTGAAAAGCTTTATTAGTTTCGCAGGAGAGAAAATATAATTTGACTTATAATCTAAAATAAATACCTAAAGCAATATCATCTATCATACGAGACCGTAATTTCTCAGTAGCTAGAATGATACTAGAATCAATGCTTGAACTCCGCAATTACTATCTGTAAAATGGAAATCCGGTTCAACATTGGTCAAATGGGAGTTTAAGCTGGACGACAATTATCTTGGGCCAGCGACGCAAATGGCTTCCGAGAATGCGGTGAACTATCCTAACTAAAGTAGAACCAATATTGAGAATCGCTAATCCAATGCAACTTTATACCTTCTTCTTACTGAAAGTTGACTGACTCAAATACTTGTACTTCAGAATCCAAGAAAAGTTAGTTAAAATGTTGACTACCCTAACACAGAATATGGTCTTACTGTTACTACTAAAGCCACTGATTTAATGCGAAATGACAGTTTTTACTAGTCAACCCAAGTGATGATAAAAAGTTTAGGTAGGTACCTAATATAGTTTATTTCTATGAAGTCAAATTTATATATTATTTAAGTTAATATCTTCTAAACTTCCAAAGGTTCCTAACGAATTTTGTCTATTGTTAGCAAATAAAACACTCCACTTAGTATTCACGAAATCATTGATTAACGTAAGCGTGTCTTGTAGAACATATTGATATAAAGAAGGAAAATAATCCATAAAAGTTTAACCGCGCTTGCAATTCAATGCTTGTGTATAACTTTGTGGCCATCGTTACTATTGATCACAACGTCACAGCGATGACAGCTAGAATATTGTACGTAGATACCAAGGTAAGTGGCTTCCGACATTGCACTTCCATTCGTACTAAAATAGAACGATTAGAATTCACAAATCCAATTCCAATTCGAATTCAAATTCGAATTCTCTGGCTGTTTGGTGAATTTTGACCTACTTCAGACAAATAATCGACCTGTTTCTACTTCAGGCAGAGGAGTGTAGTATTCTCCCTTGTTGCGCCAGTTACGTCTACGTTCCACCATGGAGTAGGTGGTGAGTCAATTGCCATACAACATACACAATCCGAATCGCTACTGAAAAATATAAGCTAGAAAAGTCCAATAGTGCACGACCCCGGATTTGATCTAGGCTCTCTCGATCGTCAACGCAGGCAAAGAAGACATGTTTTTCGGTTAATATTGTTTAATTATATTCAAAGCCTGACTGCAACTAAATTATTTCTGGGGCAGTCTCATCCCTAGCTCCACAAAACCCAGTCTTCATGTCTTGTGTCTAAAACATAAGACTGATATAAATTAAAACTGACAAAATTTGCACAAAGTGATTTACAAGATCACAAGGTATCGATAATAACTTTTCTTATTGAAGAGAAAATGATCATAATTGTAAAAAAAGCGTATACTCGTATGCTAGCAACAGAGAATATTTTGTTTGACTTTAAAAATAATACTACGCCTACAACGTAACCTCGTGTCCTTCAGACATCAGATTTATCATTCGTTGCGCAAACCGAAATAACCTGACTCTGATGGAAGGTAACAGAGGAAATATATAAAGAGGAAAAATAGATGGGAAAGCCGTAGGTAAGCTATGCCGAACACGTCCATAAGAGTCGGCTGATTTCTGCGTCACGTACGTAGAAAAGAGAACTTTTATTACTTCCGAGTGGCGTAATTGTTATGGAGAGCTGGCTCCTCTTATTACTCAACTTCGCCCTCAGCTAAGTAGTAACGAACATAGTTAATGAAACGACACTAGTTCATTGTTTTGTTATATACTCCCGACACCGCTACCCGTACTGATACACTTGGTTCAAGATGAACTCGACGATGACCGTAACTTTCAATCTTATATACGAGTACGTTATTTATTCGAATTACGACAGCATTATCGAGAAGAGTTCTGTTGAGAATGTTCTACATGAGATACGTAACATCACGCCTGTTATCCCCGAAGAGATAGGCAGTGGAGGGTAGTACACTCCCACGTTTCAGCAGTTACGTTTACGTCCCACTATGGAATAAGTGATGAGCCTATTGCCATCCACCGGGCACAAATCCAGACTCTGACCAACTACTAGAAAATCTAAATTAGAAAAATTCTCTAGTAGCCGACCCGAGAATCTAACCCAGGACCTCCTGATCGGCAGTAGCGCTTGCAACCAACAGAACCAACGAGGCAGTGATATGATATATAGTTTATTACAGATTCATACGATTTTGTATAGGATTAAACATAATGCAAACTATGATTATTAGTTCGTATGTAGGTACTCCACGTTCCTATTAATATTACAAGCAGCGACGCGCCCTTTTGGTCTGCATTAAAAAAATTGCATTCTAACATTAATATGCCTTAAGAATACGTGACGTAATTAAAAGCAATGATTAAATGTTTCGAAAAATGTGGCATTTGCAGGTATGTATTTATGGGATAAATAACATTAATATTAATATAAAGATCTTTAAAAAACATTATTATGTATTAGTCAAATACCTAATAAATCCAACATTAGGTACCGCTTAAGTCTCCCAACATACTTCCAATATGGTCGAAAAAAAATCATTTAACGAAATATTATATTTACTACTTATAGAAACCCACGGCATCAATTGACACATAGTTCTCTTCGCATCGGAATATCACAAAACATTTAGTACCAGTGTCAAAAACCTAAACTAACTAAAGAGTACAAAGTTTACTAAATAACCACATCACGTAATATTTGATCTAGTACTAAACTAAGTCTAGCTTCACGAATGAACCCTATCCCACATACCAACTCACCGCATAGAAAACTCAACTTTGGATCACAGCTTTTGATGGGTTCCCACATTCGAAAGTGCAGCACAGCGGCGCAATTGTTATATCAAAAGCAATGGATGTTATTTACCGAGTTTGAAACTTCCAAGGAACGTGTTAATTAAACTGTACCGCGGAATAGAGCATCGTTGGATGGTAATCGTTCCATCAATTATGTGGTTACGACTTATTAACAGCTACAATAACAAATGCTCAGCTATAACATATCTCTGCACACTGAGAATACCGCATTGCAAAATTACCAAACCGCAGTATGTTAGAATTTGCATAGTTGCGTTGCCTTTTCGACGAAATACGTACATACGTGAATGTTCCAGCTTAGAATTCCGGGATTTAACCGTCGATATAGCCAATAATGCGTCAATAGCTATGCAAACAAAGGACATATCGTGATATTAGAACTCCGCTTATTTCTATCAATACTGTCGAATTGTGTCTCGTATAGATTGAAAGAGGCTCGGTTAGTTGGCGCTTTGATGAATTTGTCTATTGGGTATAAATATTTCATGGTTATATTTCCAAAATAACCCGTGCCAATTAATCAACGGAAGCCTTCAATTCAAATTCAGATGGATGGATGGATACTTCGATTTGGACTGGCATCCAGGAACTTTGTTCTAAAAATCGAAATAAAAAACGTAGAGATTTTTCTCCAAATAAACTTTATGATATAGCTATTCGAATCAAATGTGGATCGAACTCAAATTATTTAAAAAAAAAATAACACTAGGCTATTAGCATCACAAGCAATATTAAAAGCGGTCTTGATTAATAACATTGTCAACGTTACGTAAAGTACAAATGACTTTCATAGCGAAAAAAACCACTGTAATTTAATAAATTCCAACCGCGATGAAAACACAATAAAAAACGCAGGTAACAATTTTAAATTTTACCACCGATAAATATTCAAGTAGTGAAAAACTAATAGATCCATAACTCGGTCGCGCACTAGTCGTTACATGGTTTACGAGGTAAGTCACGCTTGACCTAACCTCGACAGTCTTTGATTGAGCAATTTTCTCCGACAACCGCTCTTTAAGCGATAACTTAGTTAGATTAACACGTTTCTGCCTACACTGTGAGCGAACACGCCATGCTTTTGTACTTTTAATCTTACCGATGCAAAATTTTACAGTGAAACTTTTATTTTGTCAAGACCTGTCATCAAAATTACGTTTTTCTTACGGTAATAAATACATATTTAAATAAAAACTCTATACCTGGCACACGACTAGGGATTTGCACCAGAACCTCTCGATCGGCAGTTGCTCTCGAAACCAATGTGATAATCGCCACTGGGCTGAACTTGCAACTACAGTTGTATTACAGTCCGGTAACAGAAATTGTTCTAAAAATGATAGTATCATCGTCGAAATAAGTAAAGGAGAGGGAGGGGGGTCACTTGACCGAACTAATGAGCGCAGTGCCGAGCTATAAGCTCTTCTACTTGTTACATGCTATAAAACGCGCATTCTAAGGAAGTTAGCCTGAAATTCAGGAAACTAGCTGATATATGGATAGCCGACTGGAACATTTCACATGCTGTTTTACGAGACAAGAATGTAAACTATGCACTTTAAACGTAAACTTTTATACGTACGGAATTCAATCACGTGCAGTTGGTTGAAGTATCGCAGCGGTGCTCAAACTTTGGAATGGACTTTTTTTAACAAAGCTTTAATCATAATAAAAATAATTGACGTTACATTTTATTATTGCTACTATATTGTGAGAAAAACTTTACTAAATAATCTGTAAGGTATTATTTTGCATTTGCTTTTTAAATGAAATAAATATGGCACCAAAATTTAAACATTAACTTATGTGGTATTAAGAAATAAGCGTAGATTAGGAACTTAAAACACAAATCGATTTCTGAAAAATTGGCAACTATGACTATATGACGGGTGTTCCAAATAAAAATCCTAAATTAACAAATCTATGGGGTCAACGCCACACACAGTCATCTCACTTAGTAGGCGAGTTAGTGTTATCGTAACCAGACGTGTGATGTAGTTATTTTATTTAAATCCAGATACGGGCTAAATGTTTCGTCATCATTTTCATCTTAATTCACTGCGGGACGCAGGCCTTCCCTACTGAGCGCCATCGCGCCCTCTCTTCAGTTTGCCGCATCTGGCTTGTACCTGCGGCTTTTGCAGATCGTCATCCAACGTGACCGGTGGGCGTTCTACACTACGTTTGTTGAGCTGCGGTCTACAGTTCAAAACTCGCTTACTCCACTGATTATTCGTTTGTCGGCACACATGACTAGCCCATTGCCACTTCAACCTTGTAATCCTTTGTGCTATATCGGTGACCTCGGTTTTCTCTCGAATAGTTTCATTCATAGTCCTATCCTTCAAAGAAACTAAATAAATATTTACTTGTTCTTCACTAATCATCATCATATAATAATCAAGATATTATAATCATATATATATAATATCTCTCTGCCTACCCCGCAAAGGACCCGGCGTGATGATATGTATGTATGTATGTATAATATAATCATTATCAAAATATTCAATTCGTTTCTCTTTGAAATATTTTCTTTTAGAATCTTTTCTTGTAGATAAATAGTGAGCATAGTTAATTCTCTAAAAGCTTTTGAACTGGTGCATTACACTTTGGATTTACGATTTTTTATTTTGTTCTGCTATTTTAGAATGGTCATTAAACCTCACATGATAAGTATTGATTTGAAATCATTTTCATCAGTCGAAACCCTATCTTTAATCGCTAAAATAATTAAAGTCACGAGAAAAAGATTGAGAACAAGGGCAATAGGACGGGGAGTACTACGACGCTAAACTTGGCAAATTCGAGCCGAATGCACTAGCTGATTCCCTCTGTGGGTAACAGAATTTCCGATCAGAGAAAGACGCTTCTTCCAACCTCCCGTTTGTATCGTTCATTATGCGCGAGTTTTAAGATTGACGGTCTTTGGGGTTAATTAATATTTTATTTTACTTTTTAAAACATATCATACATTTAAACGTACACACTCGCTTATAGATGGTAATAACAAAATAGAATTCGGGCTAAAAATCAGTAAGCTTTGGGCATCGTATTGCAGTGACAGCGTAAGATGTCTACGTCATAACTAGAACAACAAAGCGCTGATTTTGTATAAATGCTTAAAATGCCTTTGGAAAGAAGCATATTACGTACTTCAAAGGTATGGTAGAAATAAAATTGCTTATTTTAACATCATAATAATTATCTACCCCGTTTTATAGTTGTCTAGTGACAGTTGCCTTGATAGTTTTGGAAGAAACAATTAACTTTGTTTTAATGATCTCAGTAGACCAATCTAGAGTACGTGTTTGTACTACGGACTACAAAGGGCTTAACGCTGACAACCCTGAGACGCGAAACAGACATAGTTACCCAATGAGCCGGATACCAGGAATTGTCAGTGTAACTGAGCCGGCAAATTATTGCGTGTTAATTTCAAGATTAATGCGTAAAAGCAATAATGTCACCAAAATTTCGGAGGGAAATATGATTTAGAATGCCGCCCTTGCGAGTTTGTTTCAGAAAACAATAAAAAAAATTCTCATCGTACAATGTCGCTTTTTATCTTTTACCCGTCTATATTTTAGGCAGGTGGGTGGTTTTCCAAAAAAAAATCATAATTGCGGCGTCTGAGCACCGTAATGCATTTTGTTCGGCGCCCGACGCCGCGCGCCTCTTCAGACGTCTTTCGGAGATTCGCAAAAAGTAGAGTTGTATTCGCGAGAGAAGTCTCGAGATATGATCTGACGCTCTCGAGTGGCCGCTGACCTGTCACCCGCATGCGAAACCGCTCAAAGCAAGAGTAATTAATAATTCATTAAGTTTCAGTCCGCAAGTAAAAAATGTATTAGCTTACATCATAGAAAATTAATAGTGGACGTGAATTGGTTATGACATGTAGGTTTAATTCTGTTAATAATATACCAATTTATTGTATTTTTTACTTATTTTGTAATAGCTTTCATTATTGCATGATTTATTTTCTATCAAAACAAAAGATGCACGTTTGTGCTGTTTAGGTTTTACTTATACTTTTTCTATACAAAATACAGTGTTTTTATATTTTGTTGTATGGTGAATGCTAAGGGTGTTTTTTGTTTTAGGCCGTTTGTTTGACGAAGAAATCTTACAAATGTTGGGTGATGACAATAACTCGGATATCGAGCTTTTTGAGGATTCTGACAACGAGTAACCGTTATTCAACCCGGCTGTCTTCTATAAGCGTGACTTACGTGACCTCTTACGTGATCTCTTACGTGATCTCTTACGTGACCTCTTACGTGACCCCTTACCTGACCTCTTACGTGACCTCTTACGTGACCTCTTACGTGTCCTCTTACG
>DWTO01001911.1:0-15044 GCA_018244755.1 Jemadia pseudognetus
ACCCGGGAATCGAACCCGGGACCTCCCGATCGTCAGTCGCACTTGCAACCAACACGACCAACGAGGCAGTCATGTTTCCTAACATATGTTTCATAACATATGTTAGGAAAAAATATTAAATGACAATGATTCAAGTATAATATAATAAATCTCTGTAAGTCTGCTAACCCACACTTGGCCAGCGTGGCAGACTATGACCTTGACCCTCTCATTTTGAAAGGAGACCCATGTCCCAACAGTGAAACGATAAAAAGGGTCGGAAAAAAGTCACGGAAGCGTCGTTCAAGCGTTTTGCTTTAATTGCTCTTTGTATTAGCTATATCTGATTATTTCTCGTCAAGGTATGGATGGTAAATGGTTGTTTCGAATGACAATTTTCATTAATAAATATTTACTATGGTTAGCGCATTATAAACAATAAGTTAAATTAGGTTATCACCCTGTTTTTCAAATACTAAGAATCATATTAATTTCACTCATTGAATCGTGTTTGAACACTTCTAAAACTTGTGGGCTGGTTTTCGTCTGTGGGAGATGTACTCCGGCAATGCAATAATGCAGTAGCCGCTCAGCTGTATCTTCGTTATCGATTTGATAGATATAAGTCGGGCTAATCAAAAGTAAGACTGCGGGCTATCGGACTTAGTCCTTTGGGGTAAGTAGGAACAAAACACCGAGTACCCACTAAGTATCTCACAGACCTAACGCGAGCTAATTAATTCATTATAAAGTTAATTATAATTAACATTTGTGTTCAGGAGTGTACGTAATATCTATCGAACACACAATATTGGGGTGAGGCTTTTTGTTGTGGGTAGGTACAGTCCCGCTGAAATGTATATTATCTCGCCGCTCTTGTTGTTATATACAATAGATTATTTAGTGTCCTTGTCGTTAAATTACGTTTATTCAGGTATATTTGGATTAAGGCACACTATTTTTTTGCTATTCAACTATTAGAAACGCTATGCATTTTAACTATTTATAGGTTTTAATAAATATTTATACAGTTTAATATAGATTAAAAAAGCATATTGTTTTTGCTGTTAAAGTTATGGCCTGCTTGATTGGTAATTTGATTGTAAGCTCGACCGTTGATCAAAACAACCTGGGTTCGATAACCGGGTCGGGCACAGAATTGTTGGGTTTTTTTAACTTAAAGTTGCCTGTAATAGCTTTAATGTGCGGATATGTGCCGGGTGTATGGGAATATACTCATCACCTGTAATTCCATAGTGGGAACTAAACGTAACAAGTGAATCGTGGGAGTGTATCACACACCTCTGCGTTCGGGGAAACAAGGGCGTGATTTAATGTTATTATAAATTAAAATGAACAGATAGAAAAAAAACCTCCTTTAGCCGTTCACTTATACATAATAATATGTATATCGACGACTGCTGACTTTTTAGGTGACCTATTTCCATTGTATTTCCTATTGATAGTTCACGAATCGTCATTATGATTCTTTTGTACACGCACGCTTTAAGCTGGCTCCTTGTCAACAATGGCGCCGGTACTCGGGACGGGGACTCACGCTCGGGCGAGCACGCCGCAAGTGCATCCTGTCGTGGGTAGCAAGTCACGGAATATAAGCGATTACTTAATAAATATTAATCAATTAACGCTAATCTCACTCATTTTCATATTATAAATCTATACATATAGATGCTTGGTAGATTAATAATAAAGTGAGATATGATAAATCCTAACATTACACTATTTAAAAGGCTTCTTGTTATAATTAATTGTAATAAAATATTAGCATTTTTAGCTTACTCTTTTATAACTAATTCTCCACGTGTCGCCATAATGATAAAGTATCAAAATAATTATAGACGATAACGATAAATATCGATTCCTGGGACCCACAGGACAAGTGCCTCATAATTTATAGGTTAAGTTGAGAAATATTGACGTTTCTACTCCTATCGTTATGGTAAGTTCCCTTGTTCTATGTGTATGTGTATATTGGTACAAGCGATTTCGTAACGGTGCTCCCATGATGGTAGCTCGGAGTTCGAATTACATAAAAGCAATATTAATTAAATAACCTGTATAATAGTAGAGGCATTTGCAATACCAGAAATAGGGATAAATTGGTTATAAAGCGCGTTCGTTTAAGTAAGGCGTCTCACTCTTTTATGGGAACTGTATTTGCTTCTACAACAGAATACTAAAAAACGTTATAAATCTCTCAAATAAAAAGTTTAAAACAATTATTAAAGTAATTAACTGGTGAATTGTGTAAGCGTTTTACACTTCTCTGTCTACCTCTTCGGAGATAACAGGCGTGATGTTACGTTATTAAAGTAAATCTTTGTAAAGAATCCTATTATAAAGTAAATGATTATTTTAATGGTAAACATGCTTGGTGTGGTGTAACCAGATCCACAATAAATTAGTTCATATTGTAACATATGGAGTTTCTATCGCCGCTTTTCGTACGTACGTATGGGTCTCGACGAAGAAAAAGTATTCTATGTTATCAATTCTGAATAAATGCCGTTTAAATATGAATTTGTGCTCGGTGTAAGGTCTTATCCATTATTCTACGATGTTACGTATAATATAATCGGTGAAACGCGGTTGTGTACTACACTCCTCTGCGTACCCTTTGGGGACATACAGGCGTGATATTATGTCACGTTAACAATCGCTATCTCCTTTAACTTGAATGCGCACGCAAGGTGCACGGCTGCTAACACCTGTTGTGACGTCACCTCCACTCGCGCCGCCCTTTGTTTCGGGCTTTTAGTTTTTATATTCGTTAAGCTGCCCTTGTTCGAAGTTCTATGTTCGTAAGTTAGCGACATGTGCTTTGTGGAACGGTGAAAAGGGGGAGGGGGTTTGTTATTTACACACGGATAGTCTCCAAATGTTCCAGCTTTTATATGTATACGAGTAAAATTTTCCTCCGATATGCATATGACGCATCTCACTTTGTGCATGAGCATAATAGAGAGGAGCGGAATAGAGTCTTGAGAATGACTCTAGTCTGAATGTACGAGTTGCTGTTATTTCAATTAACTGTCTTTCAAAATGGCTTAGGGATTTTTTGGTTACTAAAGCATGTCATAACATTTTAATGTAATTTGTGTATAAAGATATGAATGTAGACAAGAAGAGACTAGTACAAATGAGTTTTCTTTTCAGTCTATACCTGCTGTAGGTGCACTTCTAGTTAAGTGTAACTGAGATTAATCATAGGCTTAACATATAAGATAACAAAATGCGGTCGCAGGCCCAATGCGTAACCAAGCCGTTTGCTAATGCGTAACAACTTCGCTGTTGTTATTATTATTATTACCCGATCGCACGCGGTCTCAGACGCGGCCAGTTTATATAAATGTAACATAATAGTATTTTTACGATCGATTTTATTGATCTCAAGTGTTATATCAGCGGCAGGTTGGTTCGCGTATCACGATTTCGCTATACGGTAACGTGATTTTTTTTATTGCCGCATGCTTCGTAAAAATCGCCCCCAATTTATCGTTGAGCAGCCTGTACACAATCCGTCAATTTGTGGCATTTGTAGTGTCGCGATCGTAACGAAGGTTTCTTTTTGCTCCATTTTCCAAATCGAAGGTACGGTGTTACTGGTACTGGCGGTTCAATATTTTCTATTCAGTCAAGTGTGCAGACCATATATGTTTTTTTATACGCAGAATATTTTTAAAGAAGGGCATCCTGCTTCTTTTTTTGTCAACACGAATGTCAGAGCCTGATAGTCAGAGTCACAGTTCAAAATAGAAATAGGTGCTCAATTCGATTGTGTTTGTCTTTATTGAAGTAATGCCATCATCTCTTGTAAATTGATTTAGATGATTTTAAAAACGTTGACATCGAAGTTGATCCTAATTAAATTTGAAGGATTATTAACGTTATTATACCATCACGGAAAATCCTTTGCGGGGTAGGCAGAAAGGGCCGCGTGCTAAATGTCCTTGTGAATCTGACCTCCTTCTTTTGTATTTATCAATATTTCGCCATAATTATGATTCTATATTAATGAATCTTTCGATTAAATTATGATTCTATATTTATCAATCTTTCGACTAACTAAATTATGACTTTATATTTATCAATATTTCGCCTAAATTATGGTTCTATATTAATTAATTTTTCCATTAAATTATGATTCTATTTTTATCAATCTTTCGACTAACTAAATTATGACTGTATATTTATTTATTTTTCTACTAAATTATGGTTCTATATTTATCAATCTTTTGACTAAATTCAATGAAATAAAATGTGGTGTGTACACACGGTCCATTATGAGGTCGTATCACATTATTTTTAAGGCCATTGGCACTATAACTAAGATTGACCGATCGAATGGCTCTGTTATGAACTTAATAACATTAATAAACTTTTTACGATTTTGTTATTGAGTTTTAGAATTCTGAACTACACGAGCTGTTGCGCGGTGTTTTGTACATTTTTACATTCTACATTTAATGGTGGAAGATCTGCTGCCTGTCAGATTTTTATGCGAAATTATCTTTTAATAGTCATTTTCCATGTACATTTGGTTTATATCTTTCGGTGCTTTCTGCTTGTTCCGTAAGCGACCTGGCGTAAAGATATAGTGATCGTTTTCTCTCGCATTACAAATTGGCCGACATTACGCGTTATTTATAATGAAACAAAACATTGTAAATATAGTTTGATTTCATCAATAATTCAGTGTACATTGCTAGGATTATGTTCATAGCGTTGTTTTACACGTGCATGTTAATAGTGGTCGCTCATCATCGCGATGATGATGAGTAAGTGTTCGATTGAATCATCAGTCCCACGCCCGGTGGCTGTTACACGTCCATATATGTAATGGTACCTTCGGTGCTCATGATGGACGCGTAGGAGTCACCAGAACTACTGTTGGTATTTTCCAGGAAATGTTCATTAATATTCATTATCTTTACCTTTTATGGAGTAACTCCATACGATTGTTTCAATCCTGGCGCTCACTTCTTTGTAAAATTATGACCGTTCTGTGGTGAAGGAGGAAGCCTGCACATTTTGGACTTTTCAATAATGTTTTTCAAGGCGTCTAAAGTTAACCAATCGGTATTTAGCAGAGAGGAAACCCACGTCCAAGAGTGGAAGAGTAAAAAGTGTTGATGCATGGTGATGAAATTGATATCTTATATCTGCAAAGTATATGCTGTGAAAAATGAACATAAATAATTTGTAAGAACGCATTATGCATCGAATCCTTAATTCTCTGTCAATGAGACTCAGGACTGAAGTCTACTTTAGACTTCACTAATTTTAGGCCGCGAGGAGTACAATTGGCGATATAAACGTCTACAAAACTGTAAAGTCAAGTTCATTCCGTGTGCAATAGTTTTGCCATTTTTGGCTTTGTATTTGTACGTGAACGAGCATTGAGTCATGTATGACATCACGGTCGTGTCGAGAAAAAATTATGTAAACAAACGCAGGAGTGAGGAGTGGCGGACACTTGGCGATCTATTGCGTGATCAATTATTGTTTGTGAAATGCACATGCCACCCGATGCGATTAGATCACTACTGTATTTTCCTCCAGGGAAAACTTCATGAAACTCCAAGCACTTTGCTAGATTCTAACCGTCGAAAACTTGGTGATGTTCTTTGGAACGCCAGATTTTAGGATCCTAGAACGAAAGCCAGGTATCCACTGTAGTCCAAAAATTGTATGAATTAAACTACAAAACATCTCGCGTGTTAGATAACATCTGGTAAAATGCGTACACGATGTAGCGGTAAAATATCGTCATTATCATCTTAGCTCGTGTCTGTCTACTGTTATTCATAAACTTAAATGAGGCCCTCCCCCCTCCCCCTTTTGAATACCCCCGTCATACTCCTGCTGTTAAGCAGCAGTATTAGCACAGTTGCCTTGGTTGGTAGAAAGTTAGCAGGCAACCACGTACCCCTATTTCTGACAACTTACTAAATTGCTGAGCTCAATTTCTCAAGTCACTTTAAGCGTTGCCACGTATAAGCGTCTGATCAGTCGGAAGTGAATCAACATCCCGGCATTGTTGAGATTTGAATATAAAGGATTCAGTTTCCGTTTTCACGGCTTCAACTGTTAACCGGTTTCACGCCAAAACGGTTTTAAAAAGCTTCCTTTAATGGAACAACGTAACATCACGCCTGTAATCCTCAAAGAGGTAGGGAGATGACACTCCCACGGTTCACCAGGCTTAATGGAACTGTTTCAATTTGAAAATAAAACGACGGCCATCATATTATGTGAAAACAAGGTGTGGTTTTTGGTGGTCAAGTAGAAGAATCCGAACTGATTGATTTGGAAAATTTGACGGAGTACAAAGAATGTTTAAGTGATTTGTGAGAGGGTGAAAGACAGAATGGAAGTTCTGATGTAGGGAATGTTGGTCTGCATAACAGCATTTGGTGTTTTATATGACCATTTGCTACGACTTCGTCTGTTATACAAAGAATCTACTGATGATCACAATTAATCTTACTACGTATTGTATATCATACTGTCGTCACTACAAAACGTATTACAAGTCTATGTGGAATTCGGTGCCATTGGAGACAATGACCCAACCAACACTTTCACCAACCTCACCGTCGCCGCCCACGCTCTCGTTAGGGTTGGCACGTTGAAATACACTACCGTAGTTAGTGTTTCAAACTGTTTAAGTGGTATATGAAATCGCATTCGTCCGCTTAACAAAAAATATTAAATGCGATCGAAGAATAAAATTCTAACAACATAATAAATATGAAAACATATTGAAAATATCAGTACCCAATTTAAAACAAAATAACTAAATTATTTTAAGTGGTTGTTATAGTTATACGGGTAGTTGTTGTTGTGGAGTGACGATATACGCAAAGTGAATGGCAGCGGGTGGATACGAAGAGTTGGGGATCGAGCTCAGTGGCGTGCTATTGGAGAGGCCTATGTCCAGCAGTGGATGGGAATAGGATGAAGATGATATTATACGTCATAACATCGAAATATCATGAAATGAAAATGTTAATTATATAGTCAGATGTCGACGGTGACAGCCCTATGAGGTCTATCAATGTAACAGTATCGGCTGTTATTGGACGTTGGGTCCATTGTAGGCTAATTGGGTCAGTAACGTCAGACATTGTGAATTATCCGAGCTCCATGTTTAAAGGCGCCTCACTTACTGGACGTTACAATGTTTAAAAAATATTTAGAGATCATAAAAATACACTCTGCTACTTTGATATCCTTTACTAGTGACTGACGACCAAAAATAAGAGCTGGATGCAGCTGGATTCAAAAGACTTAGGAACGCGTGGAGTTGCGCTGATTAGGGGAGGTCTATCTCTTGCTTATAGCAACTACTAGTTACAATTGCAACAACGACTACTTATAACAACTACTAGTACCCTATTATCGACAATGATAACGACAAAAGCAAACAAAAATATCGACATCGTATTGCACAACCCTATTCTTCATAAGCTTGTTATTGATTTATGCGTTGGTTGCGCCGGGACTGGCGCAGCAACGGGAATGAACGCGCACGGGACTAAGGACTAAGGGACAAACTTAAAGGTCTCTGACACGATTAAAGAGATAATATCTGACGGTAGCAAGCGGAGACTATTCCTTAAGGCCAAGCCTCCTCCCCTCCCACCTCACCTCTACCACATTACCCTGCCATCGTATTTCATACGGACAATTTACCATTTAGATACCGTTTAGATAAAATACCATTATTGTCATTATTGTTTCGATTAATATTTCCAGTGCATATTGTGGATCAAAGAAAAAATTGTAACAATTTAAATGGTTACAATCTTTATTTCTAAGATAGCTCAGGATAATTAGGACTTATAATCAACTGCTTTTATGTAAATAAGGTAATGGTAATGCCAGAGGAGAATGTTGTAAAATTAATATTAATAAAAAAAATTAAACCTGTATTGTAACAAGAGAACCGATATGATTTCTTAATGAACACCTATTTTAGTTTCTTTTCAATTGTATTGTTTGGCAAGTTTCGTCGTTTACTTGTCACTGGCTAGTCGTAGCTACCACAGGTACCGGTGACCAAACGTCACGTGACACGCAAGACCCAGTCGGTCACGGACGTTAATACCAATCAAATCACGGCATTACGTCACACGGGAAGAGACGCTTGAAGCGCTGAGCTACATTCAAATTGTTATCAATGTGTTGCGTGCATAGTATAGGCAACTGGAAATCGATGACATGCGCTGCGGCCTCAAGATCTGCCATTACGAAATACTCGCCCGTCATACAATAACTTTTGCGTCTGTGTGTTTATGTAGGAGATAGGTTTTTTTTATAATTTAAACCAGAACAATTTCTCACATACCAGCTATGTACATACATTGCGTGTGGAAGATGTAATGGGCCGTTTGCATCTACTGTGTGTTATTTTGTAAATAATGCTCATTCCGATACTTGTTTTGTAGTAGTTTTAATTGTTCGCTGTATTAATATAATAGCTGTTTAATAATAATATATGTATGTATAGTAAAAAAATTTGAAGAAATCCTAAGATGTAATTTTGGTGTTTAATTTCAAAATATCTTAATTATAATGTAATACAAAATATAATGATGTTGTTAAGGTCGTGGTCTTTTAGTTATATTTAAATATTGTAAGGTTCATAAGGTTTTAGTCTTTCGGCTATTAGGTATATGTCATGTTTTTTTCTGTCTTGTGTGTGTTCGTAACGTCGTAACAAAACATTCAGTCGCAAATATCAACTGATCTTGCCGTGGATTAGACATAACGTAGTTTTCATTGTCTGCCGCTTGACTTCAGGTCACCAAATTCGCGGCAAATATTAAAAAGCGAGAAACTGAAAGAGCTTTGAACATTCTCAGAACATTACATTTCTAATCTTGATTGACTGAAAGTGGCATATCATTGTGTAATTATCATAACACCACGACTGTATTTCCCCGAAGGGGTACCCAGAGAACGATAGTACTCCCACTTTTCACCAGTTATTTATAAGTACCACGTAATGGGAGGTGAGACTATTGCTCGGACACAAATATAGACTCCATGTGTAATAAGCTTTATGTTAAATAATTAATCGACACTTGGGTCATTGCAAAATAAACTTTTCACTTTACACCTCTTACGTTTATACTATGTACTTGAAATGTCATTTATATAATGATTTTAACGATTTGTGTATTGACAAACACAGGCGCCATTTAGTCTTCCGTAGCCTAAAATCTAAAACTGATTACACTCTTCATTTATGTAATGCAGCAATTAGAAACAATTTCAAAGTATTTTATGTAATTCACTTAAGCTATATTAACTGTGTGAAAATATTACTGCAAACGATAACTGTGAATAATTTAAAATTACCATAACTGATTAATTTGACATTTCGCGCCAATTCTACGGCATTGAGTGGGCGGGTTTTTCGTTGTGTTTATCTGTGACCTACACAGATAAGCAATTTGCTCGATTGTTTTTAATACATTTTCTGACTAAGATCTCACGGCATGTTTTTATATACATAAGAAAATGGTTAATCTGGTTGTATTTATTTGTTCTGATAACGATATGTATTCTTATATAAATTCCGCTTCATTCTTATAAAGGTGCCAAAATATTATATATAATATTATCATATGATTAAGATTGAATAAAGTTCGTAAAATAAGAATGTTGACTGTATGACAATAGTATCTATATATAAATATCTATATTACTGAATACTGAGCAAGCGAATACTCGACAGAGTGTAATGTATGATCCATTATTAGTGTTATAGTTCGTTTGCGATATATAAAAGCTTTTGTAGGTCAAGTTTGTGTTGTGGCGGACGTACAACTAATGACGCGACAATTAGTGTAATTAATGAGATTTTATTATGCTCGGCATTCTCTTAACGTTAAATATTGTATTTATTTTCCTATAATAAAGGATTTTAACCTTATTATTATTTAACGTACCTTCAAGTTTGCGCTCATTATCAATTACAAGTTATGAAAAACATTGGGCTTCTTGATTATTAATTTTGTTTTCTCTATCGTTCCAGGATCTAATCCCGCCACAAGATACGGAATCCTATCTTTTGAAAACTCAAAATGCGATAACAAATCTACAAGCGAAGCTACAATCCTCAAGGACCCACAACTTTAGCAATATTCCCTCGCAACTCACCTCGAGCTTGATCAGCGAGAAGACTCTCGTATCCCGGTTACCTCTGTCTCAGCTCAGCCGGTCGAATTCGCTCAACTACCGACTCAGGAAAAAAGACAATTCTGGTGATAGCAGCCCGTTGAGAAGCCCAGGAAACTATGTCATCACAGGCTCCACGAAAATCCCGGAAGGCACTAGAATTCTTCTCAATAGCGCATCGCGATCTCTCGACACGGATAGACGGGGTCGCGACTCGAATATGAACAGTCCAAACTCCGATCGAGGTCTATTGAGTAACAGTTCCGACGATAAAACTTTGTCGAACAGACCTCAATACGACGTCGAGGCTATCCTATCGCCGCATAGGAAAACGCACTCAAGGCATAGATCCTTCGACGGGAGGAACGCAACTGAATATTTCGCTAGCGACGTGAACAATGCTAATCAAGCCGTGTGTCTCAAGACTGTGTTGAAGAATAATGCTTTAGAAGCCAAGGGGTATCCGAGAATCGAACAAACGCGTTGTCATAGCGACAACAAGAAGAACCATCAGAGAGTTTTCAGTGATGGCACCACCAAGCAATTAAAGCCTATGTATAGCGGTAATAATGCTGCTTTTGGCTCATCCATCAAACGATCTAGTTCTTTCAATACGGTTAATAAGAATAACAATTACTTGGATGTCAGACTCGCGTCTAGAAGATCCAGTGGACAGTCTGAAGAAAAGGACTACTTGACTGACGAATCCGACAACGGATCGTTCGATAAATTGCAGGATTTAAGATACAAACGCCAATTACATAGAGGCAGGATCGATTCTCCGGATTTAAAATCGATTGCGCCCGCGAATTCACCAAGATGTCCGAACACGCCGGAGATGCAGAGAAAGTTCGGTCCGGGATTAGTCAGAAATTCGGTACGTGTGACGAATAAGGAGAGGAACTTGAATACGAGGATGTCAGAACCGCCAATGGCGAGAGAGGAGAGAACGAAACCGACCAATCATCAGAGTAGAAGGATATCGGAGCCAACACGGCAGGCTGTCTTGAATAGGCTGACTAAATCTAGGTCTTCTACTAGGGAGTTCCAGCCGAAAAGCCAAGAGAAAGGTGATATTATCATTTATGTGTAAAATTTTATAACATAGTATATTATTATCTATAGTAACGCTAAATCAATCGTGATTTTAAACTTTGATAACACTCGACTAGAATTCTAGAATATTCCTCGCTACTTTCATAAATTTTGTAGCTACATTTGAATAAAATCGCTTAATTCGTTCTTAAACATAATTAGTTCCTTTATCGTTAATGTTATTGCTTTCCCATTCCGTTAACGTTATTCGTTGTTAATTTTCAACATCACTTTTTTTCCTGTCAACGTTTTTCGATTTTCCTTATCGTTGACGTAATTCCCTTTTACTTTACGTTAACACACGCCTGCGGCGTCCTCGTTCGCTCTTTTTACTTAGTCGTTCCAACAATTAACCACTATTGTTTTGTAGACGTTTACGAAATACTGAGGTCTTTGTTTAAATCTCACAAGAAGTGGCTAAATGATTGTAGTCTCGTTACCAAAATCGATTCGTCATAGCCCGTTACCCGTATATTGGTTCCTGTCATTCACGATGGTGTATTTATCCAGAACAATGCAATGCTCATTGATGTCGACATCGAATGGTTTAATTTCATCATTATGGTAGATAACATCGAAGTATATATTTTCACTTGTGTATCAGATGAATTGTGAGTTGGACGTAGAAGTGGTAGCAGATCAAAGTTCTTGCGAATGTTGGACGTCTATTTTAATCGACGATATATGAAACAACAATTAAAGATTGTTTGGAGAACAAAAAAAAAATTTGGAGAAAATAAATATGGGAACGTTTAGTAATATTTTGGACTGTTTTGTTTTGAATATGACTTGTTGACATATACCGTACTGCATATCCTAGATCAATAATAATGATCGCAAGCAATGACATCATGTTGATGACTATGTTTGCTAATGGCTACCATTGCATTTGCTCTTCGCATCGTTTTAAACGATTACAAATTGCCATTTCTAAGCGTGGCAGTTTAAAAACGACCTTTGATAACACACACTGGTACACAGTAGTGTAGCGCATGAGAACCGTGCCCAGCGGTGGGAGGTAAAAATAGTTGCTGTCAATTACTCTGTTTTGTTTTGGAGTTGGAAATGTTTGGTACTGAGAGTGTTCTTATCTTGTAGAGTGCTTGCAATAAATCCATGCATTGGAGATATATGCCCTTTGGGTTGTCTTATTCGATCAATGTGAGAAATTTCCTTTTCTTCGACAATTCTAGGTCAAAAGAAACCCAGCCAGCACCGCTCGTCGTCTGCACTAGCTACTAAGGAGATCGAGTTCTCCAACTGGAAGAAACGGGCCTCCTACGATCCGATGAAAGCGGCCCAGGAGGGCAAAAAGAAACAACAGATTGCCAGACGGCAAGAGTGCAACAAGGATGACCTAAGTTCACCCAGGTACGTACTTCCGAAAGGATTGTATAGGTGTAGGTGTACTACAGAAAAATAATTTATTTGATACTTTATTGTTATTCCGGTACAAAAGGAATCTATTCACAGACAAAGTTAACCTTTGTGGCGTTTTCTGTTGTTGATGCTTTTTTTGGCACTAAGGGCAGCACGGGGTAAAAGATAAGGATAATATAACTTTGCGCTGGTATGCTTCAATGTGAAAATGAATGTTTAAGATGATTAAAAGGTTCTATGATTTATTAAAAGACGTCTGGTCTCTATTTTTCAAAAAAGAACTAGGCAGTGGATACTGCTGATGTTTTGTGACATTGAGTTTTTATTCTGAACAGCATAGCTCCATAGTGCAGAAGCTCTACCCCTTATAGAAGAAAACAAAGCAAAGGGTAGGTGAACGAAAGAAATCTTGTTAATACATTTTGTCTCTTATATTTTCAGCCACTCCTCACCAGTGCACCGCTCCCAATCCTTCCACACAACAAACATAGCTGATTTGACTCTGGACTATTCTTCCGAAGAGACTGAGGACGACCAAATAGTGACGCTACCGATAGACCCGATGGTCACGTCGACTCACTCCGATATACTGGACCTCAGACCCAAGGATTATAGAGAGAACCTGAGGAGGCAGGCCATGTCAAACGACGTGGTACTGTCGAGGGATTATGTTACTAACTTCCAGGTGAGATCACTGGACACGTGTTGCATGACCAGCTACTTATCCTACGATCCCGTATTGTTTGTTACCATATTGGTAATTACTGAAAAAGTTTGCTATCCCATCGTTAAAGTCGTTTTTGATGTTCGTACTTTTTAACTGATTCTCGTGAATATTTTCGTCACTGCTATATTGTCTATTGGTGCATCTCTTTCTAGTTTCATTTTACAATAGTATCAGGTTCCTCTGTGTGACTTTCCACTGCACGATAAGAGAGGGCGCTTGTGTTGTTTTTGGATATTGAAGTTATCTCAGGCATAATATCGAGCGTCAAATGTGGAGTAAAAGTTGATAAACTCTCACTACTAACAATAAGATCATATAACAACAGTGCTTAGAAATGAGACATGTTGATTTACCAATGAATTCCATACATACATTTAGTTTTTTGAAAGTGCAAACGAAAACAAAATATGGGTTGCGGAACTTCTCTAAAAAATTTAAGAAAGCAAAGTAACTTTTAAATGCCATTGACTTATAACGCCATAACAAGGTAATTACCATAATAGATAACAGAGTTTTACGTGTAATATTTTGTACCGGGCTTTACTTATCCAATATTTACGGTTTTTACAGGTGAACCAACCTGCAGAGAAGTCGAAACGTCGCAGCGGCAACGAAGACAAGCGCAAAACGTTCATAATAGACGATATAACGCCTACTAAAGAGAATATAGACTTCCTCTCGAAAACCAAAGACGAAGTCATAGACAAGAGGAAAACGTTTATATTGGACAGCGATACGAATTCGACCACGAACGGCAGCAGTCCGAGGAACTCGTCTATATTCAGCCACGAGAAGAATTCGTTGACGACGGGCACCAGCGACACGGAGGCGGAGAGCGGGACGGAAAGTGCGCCCGTGGTGTTGCGCCACCAGGGAAAGAGAGGGACGCCCGCGCAGGCCAAACAGAGGTCGGTTCGCACTGCGCGTTGTCTGTGGTATTAGCGGCGTCTTAACAGCTAATTATTAATATTATAATGGTTGATTTATTTTATGTATTTTTGAAAGTTGGCTCAAATTATTTCAAACTCTCCATTTTATGATTTAAAAAAATATTATTACGTACTATATGCTTTAAAGGGATTTCATATATTTGTAATATACATACTCAGCGAATAAATGAAATTCTGTGTTGCTTTTGCTAGATTTAGTTTCTTTATTATCTTGGTAAATTTTAGACCACTGTAACATTGTATATGTATGTGTCCCAAGGTTTTTTTTAAATTCGATGTGATCATACTGATCATCTTTTTACATTAACAGGAGATAAATAGACATTTATCTCCTGATCAACAGAGTTAAATCTCTAGCTTCATAAAATCCTATATCAACTGAGTAAATCTCTAGCTTTATAAAATTTTCTTCCGTGATGAACTTGGGGACAAATTCACTCAACTCCATCGGACTCCGGACAAGTCGATTTGCGACATTGTCTAGCGTCCACCGCCTGTGTGTTCAGGCACAGCGGCGACTACTCAGTGTCGTCCACGACGTCGGCCGGCAACAGGGCGCGCGCCGTGCAGCCGCGCTACCTGGACATCTCCAAGTACAAGAGCGAGAGCGCGGGCAGGAGCTTCCTGCGCCGCGACCCCAGCAAGACGTACGTGGCCGTGCTGGGCGAGCGGCCCGCGCGCGCGCCGCCGCGCCGCCACGA